>JASDQU010027326.1:19073-29428 GCA_032191745.1 Picea mariana
TATATATATATATATATATATATATAGGTCTCAGTTTTACTTTTGAAATCTCCTTTAGCGTTTTAACAGTCTAAAATCTATTTACAAAGAAATGAATATTCATATGTATATGTATTATGTATTTGGTAGGGATTCTCAGCACAGGGTTGAAATGATATCCTTTTAACACAGATGTATCCTCTAATAATTCCATAATTAAATTCCATACTCAGCCAAGATACAAAGAAATGTTTTTCTCAACACCTACAGTTAATCTGTAGGGGTTTTCCCTACAGAATAATTCCATAATTAAATTCCATACTCAGCCAAGATACAAAGAAATGTTTTTCTCAACACCTACAGTTAATCTGTAAGGGTTTTCCCTACAGTTCATCCCATTTCAACAGACTTTAATACAGGGATCAATTCACCTAAATTTAAACAGATGCATTCTATCAATCAATAATTCAAATAAAATTTGACTAGAGAAGGAGTAGATATACATATGTGAACAATTTGTCGAACAACAAATGGAACAACCAAGTTCCTCCCAACCTTAGAATAGGGTAGCCAATTCACTTGTCCTGTTCACCCCCTAGCCTAACCATGAATCCACGAGGCTGAACTTAGAACTCCTCCTCAGCAATATTCCTTCAGTTTCAACAGTTTCTCCTTGCCTCACACTCAACAAGTAGTGTTCATAACAAAAAGAGATAATTCATTTTCCCCAGCATACTAGGCAGTGTCTTGCCTCCTCCCATATGCTATATATGCCAAAAGCATTTGTGCCTAGGTCTTTTCCCCTTTGGGAATTTTCACATCTTTCCAAATCCCTGATTTTCAGGGGTTGCCAATGGCCAAATTCTTGATTTTCCACTTGTAAAAATCAGCCCTGAGGTAGTTCCAACATGTTCCCCACTCATGGAGTCATGGTCAACTGATTTTAACCTGGCTGTTCCATTTGTCCATCAATAATAAAGATAAAATATTTTGTTTTATACGAGTGTTGTAGTCAAATAGTTAGTTGGGTCAAATCAGATCTCTACCCAACAGTCATAATCATCAATTACAATTAACTAAATTCAAAATTCGAAATTGCCATAAATGGAAAAAAAATTTCCAATTTCAAATTTACCAAAAGCGGAAATACTTTCCTAAGAAATTTCAGATTTAAAAATAATTTATTTTTGGGGATGTTACATCCTTTACCCCTTCAAAAAAAAATTGTCCTAAGTGTTCATTCCTTTCTTGGAAAAGGATTGGATGAGATTCCTGCAAATCTCCCTCCAACTCCCAAGTGGCCTCCTCAGGGCTAAAGTGCTTCCATTGCACTTTTACCTGGGTGACAACTCTTTTCTGAAGTGCTATTTCTATCCTGTCCAGAATGCGCAAAGGTTCCGCCTAGAAATCGCCTTCTAGTTCCACCTGCACCAAGTTCCAATCGATCATATGAGTAGGGTCATGAACACAATTCTTTAACAAAGAAACATGAAATACATTATGGATTTTTAGATTGGCATCGAGTGCAAGCTGGTATGCTACATGTCCAATTCGAGCTAAGATATCGAAAGGGCTACAAAACCTAGGTTCCAACTTGGCACAGTTCCCTAGATTTAGTAAACCTTTTTGGGCTTTGACTTTTAAATAGACGTTGTCTCCCACTTGAAATTCTAGGTGTCTTCTCTTTAGGTCTGCGTAATGTTTTTGTCTATTCTAAGCCTCCTTTAGGTTCTATCATACTTTTCTTATCGTGCTCTCCATTTCCTAGAGAATCTCTGGTCCCACCAAGAGTCTGTCCACTAGGTTATCCTAGCTAATTGACGTCGTGCACTTTCTGTCATACAGTACTTCGAAAGGGTTCATCTTAGCCAAAGTTTGGTACCTATTTTTGTATGTGAATTCCACCAAGTGTAGGTAGTCTTCCCACTTGCTTGGTTTTGTTCTTACATACATGCGTAGCATATCTTCTACGATTTGTTTTGTTCGTTCAGTTTGCCCATCCATTTGTGGATGATAACTCGTGCTGAAATTCAAGTTAGTATTTAACCCTACAAACAATTCTTTCCAAAAAGCAAATGTAAATTTTACGTCTCTATCCGAAATCACCATTTTAGGAATACCATGCAGTTTAAAAATTTATTTCATAAATATTTCAGTGATGTTAATGGCTTTAAAAGTAGACTTTACAGGAATAAAGTGTGTAGATTTACTAAGTTTATCTATTACCACCATAATTGAATCATTATGTTTTTGAGTTCTAGGCAAACCTATAATAAAGTCCAGTGATATTGTCTCCCATTTCCATTCTAGCATAGGTAAGGGCTACAACAGAACGATTGGATGCTAGTGTTCGTATTTTACCTACTAACAATCTTGAAACTTAGCTAAGTATTATGTTGTTTCTCCCTTCATATTAGGCCAATAAAATAACTTCCTTAGTGTTGTTATCGTTTTCTGGTATCCCGGGTGACTAGAATATGGTTTCTTGTGTGCTTCGTCCAAAATTGTCAACTTTAATTTCACCGAATATGGTATGTATATTCTGTTTTTGAATCATAGTAGACCTTTTCTATCCAAACTCAGATCTGTTTTGTCTGAATTTTCTGCATTATCTCGTAATTATGCCACTATTCTAGTGTAATTTTCGTCATTATTACCTGTAGTCTTTATCCTCCGCTCAAGATCGCTTTCTGCCTTGCTAATGTTTGTTTCAAACAAACCATGAACTCTTCTTCTTAAGGCATCCACCACCTTGTTTTCCTTACCCTTGATATGTCTCACCTCAAAGTCAAATTCGCTCAAGAAGGCTAGCCATCTTGCTTGCCTTGCATTAAGGTTCGACCGACTAAACTCAAATTTCACATCGATGTTATCCGTCAATAACATAAATTTTTTGCCCATTATGTAGTGCCACCACATATTTAAGGCATGTATTACAGCTACCAATTCTAAGTCATGAGTGACGTAGTTTCCTTTGTGCTCCTTTAGTTTTTCAGACTCATAGAAAATCACATGCCCTTCTTGAGTTAGGACACCACCTAGTCCTTATTTAGTCGCATCCACACAGACTGTGAAGTCTTTGTCTGGATCTGGTACCTTTAAAATGGGCGCGGTCGTTAACAATTCCTTTAACTTATTAAAATTGTCTTGACATTTCTATGACCAGTTAAACTTAGTTCCCTTCTTTTGTAATGATTTGATAGGGTATGCAATCTTGGAAAACCCCTCTATAAATATACGGTAATATCTAGTGATTCCCATGAATGATCGGATGTCCGCTACATCCTTCGGAATTGACCATTCCATGATGGCTCTTATTTTCTCAGGATTGACTGCAATACCTTCCTCAGATATTACATGCCCTAGGTACTGTATTTTCTTATGATAAAAGTCACATTTATTGAATTTGGCATATAGTTTGTGTTTTCTCAAAGTTTGCAGAACTATCCTTAGGTGTTCTTTGTGTTCTTCTTATGTTTTAGAATACACTAGGATATTGTCAAATACCAAAACAAACTTGTCCAAGTACTGACTGAAAATATTGTTCATTAAACACATAAATGTGGTTGGGGCATTAGTGAGCCCAAACAGTATAACAAAAAATTCATAATGTCCATATCTCGTTCAGAATGTTGATTTACTTATGTCCTCATCTTTTATCCTAACTTGGTGACAACTAGATTGCAAATCCAATTTAGAAAAAATATTTTCCCCACCTACTTGATCGAACAAATCATTTATCCTAGGTAAGGGGTACTTGTTCTTAACAGTCATTTTGTTTAATTGTTTGTAATCGATGCATAATCTCAGAGTTTTGTCTTTCTTTTTCACAAAGAGGAATGGTGCTCCCCATGGTGAAACACTCAGTCTGATATATTCTTTGTCCAATAATTCCTGTAATTGAATTTTTAATTCTGTTAATTCCAACAAACTCATTCGATAGGGTGATTTAGATATAGGGGTTGAAACAGGTAGTAGGTCGATAGAAAATTGTATCTCCCTCCTTGGGGGTAATTCAAGTATCTCATCAACAAACACATCTCTGAAATCATTCAAAATGACAAAATCCTCCAAGCTGGGTTTATTTTCTTTTTCTAACAGGTTTGTTACTTGGATGGCATCAACTTGACAATCCTTTCTCATGCATTTCATAAATTTCATTGTTGAAATCTGTCTAACTGAGATGGATTTTTGTATACCTTGAACTATCCTACCAATGTCATTTTCGTCTTTATACTTGAATGATTTTTCATAACAATCCAACACTTCTTTATGCCTCTCTAACCAATACATTCTAATAATTACGTCATACGACCCTAACGATAGAATGTTCAGATTTGTATTTATGTTTTGACCACCTAAACTGAACTCATAATCAGAAATAAAATCAACTACTTTTCTTTTTTCTCCTATTGCTAGTTGTACCAGCCAAGATTTTGCATGTCTTGTTTTCTTAAGTTTATTTGAATCCACTATACCAGGAGTGATATAACTCAATGTAGCTCCAGGATCAATTAGAACAGAAATGTGAGTGTTATTAATTTTACCTTCAATTTCCACCATAGAGGACTGGTGGTCAGCTTGTCAGCCATCCACGACAACATGTATCTGATGTAAGCTTATGCCCACATCTCCCACCATAGAGGCTTCTTGTAGGTTGTGAACCGTAGTTCTAGCCACTGAAGTCAAACATGGATAGTTCCTCCTTAAGTGAGGTTCTACACATTCCCATCATTTTAACAGTTCACGAGGGTTGTCCCCAAACTTTTTTGTTTCCAGATTTACCGGTTTACCACCTCCTTGGGTGTTCTGATTATTCGGGTGAAAATATTTTCTGGGAAAACTCTTTGTTACTTTTCGAAAAGAAACTAGATGATATCGCTTCTTCCATTGGTTCATTCGGTGTTGTTTCTTGTCTTTCCAAGCCTTGGGAAATTCTAACCGTTGTTTGTATTGGTCATAACACATTCGGGCTTTCCTGAAAACTTCACTCAAGGAATTGGGATTATAAAATTCAATTCTGTCCTTATAAGATAGTAGTAAAAAACTTAGGAACCGCTAGATTTTCACTTTGTCCTCCCAGATATAAGGGGAAAACCTTAGTAATTCCAGGAATTTGTTTATCAAACCTTCCATACCCATTTGAACGAGTCATACCTCATAAAATTCTTTGGTTTTTCTTTCATAGTAACTTCAGATAGGTACTATTTCTTAAAGTATTTCTTAAAATCCAACCATTCCATCTGTTTTTCCTTTAGACCCTTGGCCAACTTCAGGTCTTTCCACCATATGTTGGCCTTCCCTTTCAGATTATAGATGGCCATTCTGACCTTCATATTGCTAGAATAGTTGTATATCTAGAAATAATTCTTGATGTTTGATAACCATGCTTCAACTTCGTCTCTTGTTTTGGATTCCCCATTAAAGGTAGATGGTTTGATTTTCTTAAACTCTCCCTCAAGGTGATATATTTGTTTCCTTTTTCTTCCTAGTTTTGTTTTATCTTTAGCTGAAGGTGTACCTTCAGATGAGATGTCCCCTTTTCTGCTTCAGGACCAAAATTCTTGGAGGCCCTTTTACTGACCTCTTCTTCTTGGTTATCTTCCTTTGGGATTTTCTTTGTCACTATACTTCGAAGCAGGACTTCATTTATTTCTTGTTGTTCCTACTGTGCCTTTTTCAGTTTCTCGTTGTCTTCTTTGAAAAGTTGCAGCTCGACAATGAGATTTCTCATATTTTCCAGAACTTCGGTAGGTGAAATTCTATCATTGTTTTTCCTCTGATCTTCAGGAGGCCTTTGTTCAAAATTCTCCTTGAGTTTGATTTCTTCTTCATCCTGGGCTGCCATGATTACAATAGAATATAGTATTCTCTGTTTGTAACAGTAGTTTTTTTGTTAGTTTTACATAAATAGGAAATATATGATAAGTAAATATTTTGGCTCTACTCAAGGTCCAAGTACTGTAACCTTTACTCTGATACCATATTTAATGATCCCAAAATTACCAAATAAAAAAAAAAATTGTTAGGGACATCAATTCGCTTTCTTTACCAATAACTGATTCAAAAGTTGTATGATTAAGTTCTAAGTGCAGATGATTATCTCTATTCAACTCTCCCTGGATTATGTTTCCTACCTTGTTTATCTCCCTCGAGTTACTCATGTTACATAGGAGTCATAGGTATACCTAGGGATGTCCTTAACATTCCTAGCCTTTCAAACTCCTTGATATTGCTGTCACCAGTGGGAAGTGTTAATCATTATTCCAAAGCAATCCTTACTTCTTGCAAAATACATTCTAGTGTGTGTGTGTGTGTGTGTGTGTGTGTGTATATGTTTACATCTATCTATATACAAAATCCCCTATTTATTAACTCTCTTTAGATAGGTATTTACATATAATTAAATGTATCATGTTTGATATTATTAAGGATTTTCCTAAATTATATTTCTAGGTAAGATTGTTTCAATGGGAAATCTCCAAAGTCTCGACCACTTAAGCGTTCCTGTCTAGATAAAGTTAATGTAAAATAGGGAAATACATTATTTCATAAGAATTAAAGGTGTTCCATCATGCATATAACTTCCGCGACACCAGTCCCAGTCTTACTATAGTTTCGACTTCAAGATTTTAGTCTTAAGTTGGCCAAAGGAGCAAGATCGAACGAATTTAGTTCCTGGTCCATTTCAAAGTTAAAGGAGGTGGTCGCATTTTGTTGGAGTCATGGGCAAACTTTCCCTTCTACGAGCAGTGTGATGATAACTGACCCATTGTTACCCTCTAACTGAATGATGCTTAGCCTCAAAGGGCTCAATGTAAAGCCTCGGCCCATCACCCTCCTAACATTAACTCGACACAAGAAAACAAAAGGTGATTGTAAGGGTTGCATTGAACCTATGTACATTCATTTAATGGAGGTATGTGTAGGGTCCTTATTGAGGTTCATCATCTGGCCTTCATGCCCAGTGCATATTCGGACACCTCTTGAAAGTCACGTGGCATGATACGGCTCCATTAATTGCCTCCTTACTTTGTTTCCGGAAGGGTGAAATTTTGGTTTTGATCCTCTTTTCAAATTTTTTCATTCTGCGTAGCCTCTCCACTGATGACTATGGGGGGTCAGTCTGGTGTGTAAGTTGTTGAGAAGGCTCATTCTAGCGATAGTGAGAATGGTAACTGAATGCAAACTAGCCGACTTCCTCAAAATAGGTAACAATACTTCCCTACTATTTTTTCCATATTCCTTTCTGAAGATTCTCTGTATGTCGCCTCCTCATTCCCAAGTTATAACGATCTAACATTGGCATTGTAATAGGGTTAACATGTATATATTGTTACTCATAGGGTTATCGTTGTTCTTCCCTTGTCTTTATGCGTTGTGACTTGGTGTTGGGTCTCTGTGAGACTGCGCAAGAGTTCTAGTCTAGGAAGTCGGTTTAGCAAGGTAAAACCCATATTGTATATTATATATTATACTTTGTTTGAGCGAAAGGAAAAATTCCCTTCGATATTATAAAGATTCTTTTCCTCTGATGGGTGTGGTCATACTGGGTTTTACATGGGAGTGTACCATTTTTTAGGTCCTCCCAAACCACTGGTTGGCTTGATGACTATAGTTCTCTTTGAAGATTGTTGTAATTTCCATTCGGTATATATGTGTCTTTATTCATTGAAAATCACTTCACAACATGTATTTACTTGAGTCTGTAATATATTGGTGTAATGTCTTTCACTCTGTTGATATCATTTATTTGTGAGTATGAAAAACCATTCGAAGCCTGGCATTTGGCAAGAAAGTTAATTATGTATTCAATGTTTTTGGTACTCTGACTTGAAACATGCCTTCGGCCTACGCATGTCATGTGAGCCCCTTTGCAGTTCTGATTTGCAAATGTTATGGTGTTTATTATTGTTTCTTGTCTATTTCCTGAGAGTTTCATTTTTATAAAAAAGGTAGCCAATCTAATGATGGGACCCTATTTTGCTGCGAAGGTACCCAGTAGGTCGTTCAAGCTCACTCCTCCCCTTTCAGTGTATCAATTGCTCGTGGTTATGACTAGGAGAATTCCTATGTCAATTCAAGATAAGTATTACTCTGCGAGTTGATACCTTCGATATCTTATAAGATTTTACCCTTTAAAGTTTAAATATCGTTGGTTTGTATTTGACGCTAAGAAAAACGTCGTGTCTTTCTTCCAGGCTTACAAGGTTGTTGCGATGGATCAGAACCATGCCATGTCCAAGAAAGGTACTCAGGTTTCATTTTACCGCTCTTAAGCGAATGCCATAGATTTCTAAGCAAATATACGATTCTGATCTATAATACAATCATCAAGGGCGAGGTTCATCAGGTTCCCAAAGATGGTTGATTCATTATTTTTGTAGCTTCAGTTTAAAGGAAAGACATAGGGACTAAAACCCTATTGTTGTGGAATATGATGATATGAGAAGGACTATACTGTTGCTCCATAAATTTTACAGCCGAGTTAGATGGAAATTTGAACAGTTCTTTATTTTCAGAATAATATATCTGTTTTATATATATCTCTGGAATTAATAGCAATATGTATCTGTGAATAGTAATTCTGTCTTGTACCCTTTCTGGATTTACTTTGGATTCCTATGTTTATTCCTATAGCTCTGCCCTTTTGATTATTATTGTAGTAAGTTTATGCATAACGAAACTGTATGGTTCCAGGGTGTATACTCTTCACTTCCTTTAGTTTACTAGTGCATCGTTTTATTTCCAAAACTTCGTTTGTGGCTGTCTGAAATATTCATTTTCATTTCAGAACTTCCTCTTGTGACTATTTGAGCTATTCGTTTCATTTCAGAACTTAATTATGACTTTATGAACTAATCATTTTCATTTACATTAAAACAGTCTAGTTGACATAGCCCCCTTATTTCTACCTGTGTATTTGTTCTATGATAAAATATGTATATATCATTCTAAATTCTCAAGTTTATTTTCCAGAATTTTCTTACTAAAGAGATACAGAAAAACTGTAAGAATTATACTATATTTACTTCATTCCAACAACAAGAAATCAATAGGTCAATTCATCCAGAATTAAAATAACATGGCTGTATATATATATATATATATATGATCCCTACAATGATATGACTATACATATATAAATATTTATATAGGTCTCAGTTTTACTTTCGAAATCTCCTTTAGCGTTTTCACAGTCTAAAGTCTATTTACAAAGAAATGAATATTCAGATGTATATGTATTATGTACTTGGTAGGGATTCTCAGCACAGGGTTGAAATGATATCCTTTTAACACATATGTATCCTCTAATATTTCCATAATTAAATTCCATACTCAACCAAGATACAAAGAAAAAAATTTCTCAACACCTACAGTTAATATGTAAGGGTTTTCCCTAAATTTTATCCCATTTCAACAGACTTTAATAAGTGGAACAATTCACTTAGATTTAAATAGATGCATTCTATCAATCAATAATTCAAATAATATTTGACCAGAGAAGGAGTATATAGAAATATATAAACAATTTGTCGAACAACAAATGGAACAACCAAGTTCCTCCCAACCTTAGAACAGGGAAGCCAATTCACTTGTCATGTTCACCCCCTAGCCTGACCATGAATCCATGAGGGTAAACTCAGAACTCCTCCTCAGCAATAGTCCTTGAGTTTCAGTAGTTTCTCTTTGCCTCACATTGATCAAGTAGTGTTCATTGAAAATGTGTTGAACCTGCACATAATAGATCTAGCTAGAAAATACTACACACATTTGCAGAGAGAAATTGAGAAAGAAGAAGCAAGATAGAAAGAATGGAAGAATTCTCATCAACCGTATTCCACACATAAAGAGTGAATAATTTACAATATATATAGGATAAATGAGTAACTAATGAGCCATAGTGGTGGTCTAGATTGATCTGGACACACACCAACAATTACAAGAGTAAACTGCCACCTAGTCTAGTCTCTCAGGTAGTTACGGGAGTGAACTGCCACCTAGCTGAGTTAACTAGTAAACTAGTCTTCAGTTAACTGACTGAACAAAGAGTAGTGAGTTGGTGATGATCCCAATGTTGCATGGTGACAAAACTAATGCAACATCTAAACTCAACTCAACTAGTCAAACTAAAGTGTCAACTGAAAGAGAATATTCTCCAGGAATATTCTCCCCTAAAATATAGGAGACTAGATAATGACTAATTATGACTAATAAACAAGGAATAACCTTAGGAAAAATAAATCCTAGGTGTGTGTGAAGTAACTCCAACACCCCCCTGAACATCACTATGGTGAAAATAAAGAATGGGTCCCGGCTACAAGGCCATGTTAGGTACCCAAATACAAAAGATACACTAAACTAAATGAGAAAAG
>JASDQU010027327.1:1615-17963 GCA_032191745.1 Picea mariana
CTTCGAGGGGGCAACCTCCTTTTACCCCACTTAAATGTTCAAGTACAAGATGATTCAAAATGAAAATGTCTCCTTGGTATATATAGGAGACTAGGAGGTATAATTACAAATAATGGCCTAAAGCCGACATAATTAAAATAAAATTACTAATCTAAATTACAACTAATGCCCTAAGCCGACATAAATAAAATAGCATTACTAATCTAATATGTCCCAATTAAGGGGTAATGAGCCAATATTAGGGCTTAACACTCTCTTGAGGTTGGCCTTCCTTTCTCTGTCCATGCTTCTCCCACCTACTGTGCAGCTTGAATTTCTGCTCAATTTTGACTACATATCGATAAGTAACTCCCAGTGAGGAGATGTCCAAGAAATCCATCTCTATTTGAATGTACCTGTGTAGACCACTGCAGTACTTCAAAACCAGGTGTCGCTCGGAGTATTTGATACCGACCTTTGAGCACAAGGTATGAAAGATGTTGGTGTACTCTGACACCGTTTGGTCTCTTTTCTGACGCAGAGTTGTCCATCTCATGTATTGGTCATCATAGTTTCTGACAGGGTAGAACTCCTCCTTTAGGGAATCTTCAAAGGCCATCCAAGTGGGTTCTCTCCCAAATAGTGTAGATTCATCCGCGGTGTACCTCTCCCAGTAACCTTCCCACCAAGCTTTAACATGGGGAAGGGATTTGATGAGCGCGAAGGTGATCTTTTTAATGTCAGAAAATTTTTGGACAGAGTAATAACCTTCTAGTAGATTCAACCATTTTTCTAGAGCATCTGCATCTATCTGGCCTTCAAATAAGGGGATATCAAAATTGAATTGTACCTTGAAGGGTATCGCACTTCAGAAATGGTTTCTTGTTGAAGATGCCTCAGCTGCCACCATCAGTAGTCTTCGAAGGATCTGAAATAATTTGTCCATCATCTCATTCCTTTGTCGCACAAGGGATTCCTCGAGCAACGTCTTCAAAGGATCTTCTGCTCTGTCATCTCTTTTTTCTTCCACCATGGGAGATCGCTTGGGCTAGCGAGAGTGGTTATCCTCAAGAGAAACTAGCTCAAGACCCAAATATCTATAACCTGACCTCGTCGGGGACCTGCTCTGAGAATTGACAAGGAGAGACTGCTCTGATACCACTGATCCAGATTCATTTGAGAACGACATGAAGGAATAAATATAACTGAGTTATAACAATGAAATACACTAAAATATAGAAGAGAACACATAAATACAATGAAACCCAACTTCTATTACAGAATAAGATAGAAAAACATTGTAGAACACAAACTGGAAAAATGGGGTAGGTTATCTCTAAAAATAAAGAGATGTTGGCTACACTTCATTCACAAGAAGCTTTACATCACACTTCATTCCATGCTTAAAGGGCCTCCTTCACCTCAATTATATATGAGAGAGTGAAAGGAGAACAATTCCCATGATGCATGTGGGATAAATTGGACTAAGTTTATAAAATTCCATAGGCATGTAAAATACTAGAACTTCTCGAGAGGTCACCCATCCCAGTACTACTCTAGCTTGAGCACACTTAACTGCCGAGTTCTAATGGGATTTGGTGCATTAACGCTATGTTGTAGGTGTAAATGTGTTGAACCTACATAGAATAGATCTAGCTAAACAATAATACATACATTTGCAAAGAGAATTTGAGAAAGAAGAAGAAGGAGAGAAAGAATGGAATAATTCTCATTGACTGTTATGAATAATGAATAATTACACATTATATACTCTATATAACTCAATGCGTGTGCAGTAGAGGATAACCAATGCACCATAGTGGTGGTCTAGAGTGATCTGGACACACACCAACAATTACGGGAGTGAAATTCCACCTAGTCTAGTCTCTCAGGAAGTTACGGGAGTGAACCGCCACCTAATTGAGTTAACTAGTCAACTAGTCTTCAGTTAACTGACTAAACATAGAGTAGTGAGGAGTTAAATCAGGGAATCAAGGGTAATGTGCCAATCTGGTGATGATACCAAGGCAAGGTCGATCTAGCATGGTGATGATCCCAATGTTGCATGTTGACAAAACCAATGCAACATCTAAACTCAACTCAACTAGTCAAACTGAAGTGTCAACTGAAAGAGAATATTCTCCAGGTGGAATATTCTCCCCTAAAATATAGGAGACTGGATAATGACTAATTATGACTAATAAACAAGGAAAAACCTTAGGAAAAATAAATCCTAGGTGTGTGTGAAGTAACTCCAACACCCCCTCTGAACATCACTATGGTGAAAATAAAGAATGGGTCCCAGCAACGAGGCCATATTAGGTACTCAAATACAAAAAATACACTGAAATAAAGTGAGAAAAGAGGGAAAACCTCATGGGAAACCCCCCCCCTCAAGGTACAATGTATGTAAAAAGAAGAACTACAGTTTCTAGGCAACTGTGTCCTTCACTCCAAGATGACTTCGCAAAGAATGGAACTTATGCTCAGTGAAGCTCTTGGTGAAGATGTCTTCCGTCTATTATGCTAAAGGACATAACTATAAGTTGATGATCCCCTCATGTACTAAGTACCGAATGTAGTTCATGTGGATCTCGATGTGCTTCGTTCGCTGCCTCTAAACTGGATCTCTGCAGAACTTCAGAGTGCTTTGGTTGTCACACCAGATGACGATCGGGCGATGAAACTGAATGCCCAACTCAGTGAGAAAATGTTGTAGCCACATAGCCTGAATGGTTATGTTAACTACCCCTCTCTACTCTGCCTCGGCTGAAGATAAAGAAATGGCATCTTGCTTCTTGCTCGACCAATAGATAGGCCTGGAACTAAGACTGAGTGAGTAACTATGTGTGGACTTAAGATCAATGCTATCACCCACCCAGTTGGAATCAATAAACCCAATGGGATCTAATGTAGAATCTTCTACATAATGAATCCCAAAGGTGATGGTGTCATGTACGTATCGAACGATACGCTTTGCAACCTTCCAATGTAGCTCATGCGGCTCCTGCATGAACTTGGAAAATGTGCCAACTGCATATGAGAGGTCTATTCTAGAGTGTGTGAGATACAAAAATCTCCCCACTAGCTATCTATACAGTGTGTTTTCAACCAATGGAGTCTCCCTGCCATCCTCAAGTTTGACTCCTGATAGGAAAGGAGTCAGAGCAGACTTGCAGTCTGTCATGTGAAATTTATCAAGGAGATATCGTGCATACTTGGCTTGAGATAGTTTGATGCATGATGCATCCTGACTGATCTCGAGTCGAAGGAAGAAGTGTAGTGGACCCATGTCCATCATCAAAAACCTGTCATGTAGAATCCTCTTGACTACAAAAATCATTGAAGTTCATCAATTAGTGATCAACAAATCATCAACGTACAAAACTAAGACTAGAAGTGAATCATCCATCCTGAGCATGTAGACATTTGGGTCTAATTTACAATGTACAAAGTTCTATGACAATAGGTAGGAGTCCATCTTGGAATACCATGCCCTCGGAGCCTGCTTGAGGTCATAAAGGGACTTCTTGAGTCGACATACCAAAGGTGAGTCCTGCATAAATCCTTGGGGTTGCTCCATGTAGATCTCCTCAGAGAAATCACCGTGAAGAAATGCATTCTTCACATCCATCTAATGAACTTCACATCCCTTGGTTTCCACAATGGAAAGTGCCAATCATATGGACTCCATCTTCACTACTGGAGGGAAGGTCTCATCATAGTCAATACCATGAACCTACTGAAAGCCTTTGGAAACAAGCCTGGCTTTGTATTTGCTAATCTGTCCATCTGCTGCGCTCTTGGTCCTATAGACCCATCTGCATCTGGCAAGTTTCCTCCCAGAAGGAAGGGGAACGAGATCCCAAGTCTGGTTCTCTAGGAGGGAGTTGTACTCCTCCTGCATGGCGGATTCCCAAAAGGGTTTTCCAACAACCTCGCCAAAAGACTGTGGATCTGAAGACTGAACCAAGAAAATATGCCTAGAGGGAAATGGTTCAGTGGCAGTGAGTGCAACATGAGGCTCCTCGAAATCAGATCGAGTCTTCCTAGTATTGACTGGATCACCAATGAGATCCCTGCATCGTGAAGAGTAGTTTGTGCCCACTTGGGCCTCTGCTCTGGCTCTGAAACTGCATCTGGATGCTCAGACTCTGCATCTGACTGTACTGAATATTAATCTGAATCATCTCATTCCTCTGAATTAGAGCTCTCATCTGAAGAAGAGTCTACATGTGAATGCTCATCATCTTGGATAGGTGGAAGAGTGAAGGTGTTTGCATACGCCTACTGAGGTACATGCGAGACACTTTCCTCAAATTGGACACTTCACTCAATGATGAGCCGGTCCGAGGAAATATCAATAAGCCTATATCCCTTCACATCGTCAGGGTATCCAACAAAAATGCACTCAATGCTCTGTGGATCAAGTGCCTTCCTCTTTTCAGAGGGAATCTGGGCCCATGCACGTGAACCAAAAATGCAAAAGTGGGTCACTTCCGGTTTGAGGCCACTCCAAGCCTCATACGGGGTATTATCCTTGACAGATCTCTCAGAAGATATGTTTTGGATGTATGTTGCACAATTAAGTGCTTCGGCCCATAGTCTCTGTGGTAGTAACTTTGCATGCAACATGCAACATGCAAGATGCCATCTCCTTTAGAGGTCTGTTTTTCTGCTCAACAACTCCGTTTTGCTACAGAGTATAGGGAACTATGTGTTGCAACTGAATCCCTTCCTCATGGAAAATATTATGGATCTCATGATTTACATATTCTCCCTCGGTATCATTTCAGAGTACTTTGATCTTCTTTCCTGACTGTGTCTCAACCAAAGCTTTGAAATCATTGAGGTGTTGAAAGACCTTGGATTTTTGCCTGAGAAAGTAGATCCATGTAAAATGTGAGAAATCATCAATAAAAATGAGAACAAACCTCACTTTGCTGATCGATGGATGCAGAAAGAGACCCATGAGGTCATTGTGGATCAGATCTAAAGGTGCAGAAGCTCTTTGAGACTTTCCTTTGTCGAATTTCTCTTGAGGGTGTTTTCCGAGAACAAATCCCTCACATACTCCCTTTGAGAAATGGATGCTTGATAGACCATCAACCAATATTTTCTTGCTAAGTTGTTGCATGTATCTAAAATTCAAATGTTCAAACATTGCATGCCATATCCTACTAATTTCATAGACATGAGTAAGCAGTAAAGCAGAATCAGGTTCAATGAATTTAGAAAATGTATACAATCTACACTGATGATTTACCTCACTGCTAGCAACCTTGGAGTTGGTTTTCACGTCGTAGATGTCCATGAAATTTGGTGTGAATATGACTTTATTTCCGATGTAGGAATTCTCCATCTGATACACGGAGAGAAGGTTGACGGAAAGTTTGGGAATGTGCAACACATTCTTGAAGCCTTCGTTGGTGAGTTCAATCCTTCCTTTGTCGGTGACTTCCACAGAAGAGTTGTCCCCCATCAGAATAGGAGGACCTTTGCATGCATCCAAATAAGAATATACTTATTTTGAGGCATCCATGTGATGTGATGCTCCTGAATCTACGATCCAAGCATCGGGAGAGGAGTTGATGGAAATCAAGGCATGGCTAGAATTGCCTTTCTTGGAATTCGAATCTTCTGGATTCTTCTTCTTGGAACCCTCGGGGATGCGATGTCCAAGGTTGTTTTGTTGAATTATTTCAGACATAATATCTATTTGTTTTTGCATGCATGCCTATTCCGATTGGAATCCTTTGTGACAATACGTGCATTTCTCCCCTTTTCTTCCCTTTTCCCCTTTGGATCCGGAGGCATCGGTGAAGGGTTTTGTGTACCCTTCCTTCTTCGGATGTGCATGAGATTTTTGTTTATCTTTATCTTTATATTTCTGATATTTGTGGTTTCCATCATGCACAGTGAGTTCATGTTCCCTTGGGCCTTTGATTGTCCCCATGTTGATGAGCTTGGTTTTCTCTTGTGTCAAGGATTCGATAAAGTCCTCAAGAGATGGCATATTCCAGGTGGCTCCAGAGGTGAATCTGATAGTATGGAATGTGGATACGAATACAGAGAATTCAGGACCAACCTTGGAGAGAATGGTGAGAACCATTTGTTTCTCCTCCTTCGATTTATCAACCCCACAAGCTTTGAGTTGCGACAGTAAATCCTTGAATTTTGTAAAGAAATCTTGGATATTATCGAAGCTTTTTGGATCCAATGTGAGCAGCTCCACCTCCAACATGTGTCCCCTCATATCATATTTTTTTCCAAAGAGCCCTTCCAAGGTGGTCCAGGCTTCATTGAGAGTCTTACAGGAAGATATATGAAAAAGGAGATCGGGAGAAATAAGACTACAAATTGTTCCGAGTGCCTCATCCGTGCGATTTAAATACTTGGATTTTTCTATGGCTGATGTTGGTTATGTATCTGTATTCAAGGTTAACCTATACAACCCTCTATTTTGGATATGTATGTCTATTTTTTCCTTCCATGAAAAATAGTTGTAAGGTGTAAGAATGAATTCTTTTTGGAAATCCATTTTTCCGTTGTCTTCAATCTTTTGTACCTACAAAATATTTTGGTGTAGCTTTTTCTTAGCATTCCATCGGATTTGATACCATGTAAATGTGTTGAACCTGCACAAAATATATCTAGCTAAAAAATAATGCATACATTTGCAAAGAGAATTTGAGAAAGAAGAAGGAGAGAAAGAATGGAAGAATTCTCATTAACCATTATGAATAATGAATAATTTACACATGATATACTCTGTATAACTCAATGAGTGTGCACTCGAGGAGAACCAATGCACCATAGTGGTGGTATAGAGTAATTTGGACACACACCAACAATTACGGGAGTGAACTACCACCTAGTCTAGTCTCTCAGGCAATTACGGGAGTGAACTGCCACCTAGTTGAGTTAACTAGTCAGCTTCAATTAACTGACTGAACAGAGAGTAGTGAGGAGTTAACTCAGGGAATAAAGGTTAATGCGCTAGTCTGGTGATGATACCAAGGCAAGGTCGAATTAGCATGGTGATGATCCCAATGTTGCATGGTGACAAAACCAATGGAACATTTAAGCTCAACTCAACTAGTCAAATTGAAGTGTCAACTGAAAGAGAATATTCTCCAGGTGGAATATTCTCCCCTAAAATATAGGAGACTGGATAATGACTAATTATGACTAATAAACAAGGAAAAACCTTAGGAAAAATAAATCCTAGGTGTGTGTGAAGTAACTCCAACAATAGGCATGTACATAAAACCACTAGGAAATCATTACATGATGTCTATAATTAACAAATGAAGATGACATTACATTACATTCCCCATCGAAAGGGTTAATATCATGGTTTATCAAAACCACGGGCTCAATATGGTGATTCAGTGAAAACGATGGATGGCTACCAAGATCCATCTGGATCATTCCTCCCCCCTTAGGAAGCAATGGTCCCCACTGCATCAAGTTCCCTTGGGAGACATGGAGACTTCCGCTAAATTTGAAGCTTGGTGTGTTGCTTGCCTTGCTGAAGAAGTTGTCCTGCTTAGCTTGTTGAAGGCTTTCATTAACCTGTTGCTGGAGGGGTTGGATCTATTCAACCAATCTAGTTGCATGATCTACTTGAGTGTGGGAGGACTCTGTCGGTGAAGATGCGACATGAAGAGTATGAAGGTTTTTGTTATAAACTTGCTTGATTTGGCAGTGTGGAGGCACCCCCATAGGTGCAGTAAGAACATCTTGGTACTCTTATACAATCTTTTCAATCTGCTTCTGTTGGATAGAAAGGTCTTGGTCTGAGGCTGCAGTGGTTGCAGTGTCCTTTTGTTCATCTTCTGATCAGATTATGAAGAGGCTAAACTTTGTAGTATGAGATATTAGTTTGTGGCATTGTTTTGGTGGGACAATAGTCAGAACTACCTCTGGTTTTCGATATAGCTGACCCCCTAGAGTAACAATGATGTTACGGGGTTGACTCATAAATGACAAGATGCCTCCACATATATGGTTGTCCTAATAGAACATCTCATACTTCCAGTGGGGAAACATCACACAATACCTCATCCTTGAAAGGCTTGATGCCATAGGACAAGAGACACTGTTGGCTGACACGAAGATGTTGAACCTGGCGAAGCCACCCGATATTGTATGGTTGCAGGTGTGGTGTTGTTGGCAAATACAACTGCTTGACAACCTCTACTGAGATGATGTTCTTTTGGCTTCCTCTATCAACAATGAAATGCAGTGGGGTCCCCTTTACCCACATTTGTGAATGGAAGAGTCGCTCACCCTCCGTAGGATCCTCTTCTAGTTGGATTGTTGTAGTTGCGATAGTAGCATTGGGTTCTGCATCAATGATCTGTCTCCTTTTATTATTTTTTGAATCAAGGTCCAAGTCGAGGTTTGACTCTTTGTCTTTGAGCTCGACCACCAATGATTGTATTGAGCAACATTCATTAGTGTTGTTCCAAGGGCTATTATGGAACTCACACTACTTTCCGGTGTCTTTCTTATACTTCATGTTACCCTTATTTTCCTACATATGGGACTGGCTCTCTTGAGGTTGGCCTTCCTTGCTATGTCCATGCTTCTCCCACTTACTCTGTTTCTTGAATTTCTGCTCAATTTTGACTGCATATCGATAAGTCACTCCCAGTGAGGAGATGTCCAAGAAATCCATCTCTATTTGGATGTACCTGTGTAGACCACTGCGGTACTTCAAAACCAGGTGCCGCTCGGAGTCTTTGATACCTAGCTTTGAGCACAATGTATGAAATATGTTGGTGTACTTCGACACCGTCTGGTCTCTTTTCTGATGCAAAGTTGTCCATCTCATGTATTGGTCATCATAGTTTCTGATAGGGTAGAACTCCTCCTTTAGGGCATCTACAAAGGCCACCCAAGTGGGTTCTCTCCCAAATAGTGTAGATTCATCCGCAATGTACCTCTCCCAGTAACCTTCCCACCAAGATCTGACACGGGGAAGGGATTTAATGAGCGCGAAGGTGATCTTTTCACTGTCGAATTTTTTTTGGAAAAATTAATAACCTTCTAGTAGATTCAACCATTTTTCTAGAGCGTCTGCATCTATCTGGCCTTCAAATAATGGGATACCAAAATTGACTTGTACCTTGAAGGGTGTCGCACTTGCAAAATGGTTGCTTGTTGAAGATGCCTCGACTGCCGCCATCGGTAGTCTTCGAAGGATCTGAAATAAGTTGTCCATCATCTCGTTCCTTTGTCGCACAAGGGATTCCTCAAGCAACATCTTGAAAGGATCTCCTTCTCTGTCATCTTTCTTTTCTTCCGCCATGGGAGGTCGCTTGGGCTAGCAAGATTGGTTGTCCTCAAGAGAAACTAGCTCGAGACCCAAATCTCTATACCCTGACCTCATCGGGGACCTACTCTGAGAAATGACAAGGAAAGACTGCTTTGATACCACTGATCTAGATTATTTTGAGAACGACATGAAGGAAGAAATTAACTGAGATATAACAATGAAATACTCAAAAATATAGAAGAGAACAAAAAAATACAATGAAACCCAACTTCTATTACTGAATAAGATAGAAAAACATTGTAGAACACAAACTATAAAAATGGGGTAGATTATCTCTAAAAATAAAGAGATGTTGGCTATGCTTCATTCAAAATAAATTTTACATCACACTCCATTGCATGCTTAAAGGGCCTCCTTCACCTCAATTATATATGAGAGAGTGAGAGGAGAACAATTCCCATTATGCATGTGGGATAAATTGGACTAAGTTTATAAAATGCCATAGGCATGTAAAATATTAGGACTTCCTGAGCGATCACTCATCCCAATACTACTCTATCCTGAGCGCACGCAACTGTGGATTTCTAATGGGATTTGGTGCATTAATGTTATGTTGTAGGCATGTACATAAAACCACTAGGAAATCATTACATGATGTATGTAATTAACAAATGAAGATGACATTACATTCCATTCCCCGTCAAAAGGGTGAATATCATGGTTTATCAAAACCACAGGCTCAAGATGGTGATTCAGTGAAAAAGGTGGATGGACATCGAGATCCATCTGGATCAAAGTTTGCCCAGATTTCCTTAATAATATATACCCTATAATAGATACCTAAAATTTTGATATTTCGCAAATACATAAAAACCAACAAAGTGCATAACGACTGACAATGTCCTACATGCCTCTGCTTGTGGGTTCAATTTCTTGCTCAGTAGTTTCTATCTCATCAAATTGATTCACATTTTCTTCTCCCTTGAACTCTCTTCTGAAAGAGCACACTACCATCCTCTATGAAGAAACTATGGACTGGTCACCTTTGCACAAATTTAGTGCCAGGTTTCGAAGGAAACTACACTTTGCTTCCACCACTTCTAACTACTTCTTCAATTCCAACAAAGATTCCATAATTTAGACCACATGTGTTAAAATTTGATTCTCCAATTCATGAAATTCGAAAACCAAATTGAAGATTGAGGTCCTATTGCAATGCACATGTTCCTCATGACTTCTAAGAGCATGATGAATCTCTTGGGGTTCTCAAAAATACATTTGGTACCCAAAAAAAACCAATTTCTTTGGCAAAAGAAAAGGAATGCCCTCTGCACCTCCCTTCAAATCTCAATTATGAAATTGCCTCCAAGGTTGGATAACCACAAACCAATCTATCTCTTGAACTTTCCACTCAGTGCTGCTTGGAAATGCCTGAGTCTTTGCACGTTGAAATTGCCACAAGGGGGAAGGTTCCCCTAGAAGCTCCCCCATCGTGGTAGCTCTGCACTAGATACCTGGAAGACTCTTCACCTGCTCTGGGCTTTGACCTCCATCCCATTCAAACCTGTCGCCCTAATTTTTGCAATGCCCCCTGATCATGGATATCATTGGGGTTACCACCGCAGGCACAAGAATTAGCATGAACCTTCAAACTCTCGTAACTCCAGTCTTGAACCCCTCAGCACGTGGATGTGATAAATATAATTAAAACTGTTTGTTAAAAATATATATATAAAAAGGATGAATAAACTAAATTGTAGAAAACCAACTTGTTCTACATTTAATAAAAATTAATAAAATGTTTTTTAAAATAAAATTTAATTAAAAAATAATGTAATCCTCCAAACATTGAGAGTAATGCTTCTACTATCCACCTCAAAGTAAAAATATTCAAAATGATGCTGTTAGCTAATATTTAAATAAATGAAACGTAATTAATTAAGTAAAATAACAATAATCGACCTACAAAGTTTACGATATTTTTTTAAATAATTTAAAAAGTAAATTCCAGTACAAAGTCTTTGTGCATACTGATAAGATAGTCTGCCTTTCAAACATAAACATTTGATGGAGTGGAAAACTAAAAGCATGCTTACGTTTAATCCAACGTTTAATATAGTAAATACTAACCCATAATCAAATTTAATATACAACAAGTATTAAAAAAACCCACAAGCTGCAACTTTTTATCCCTTGGCTTCTTACGGTGACGTCCATAGTAGTTAAGGAGTGACTGAAATTGGGCTTTACTGTTTGGTTTGGCCTGATAATAAGTGCATCATGAACTAAGCAAAAGGATGTTGCAGTCCAAAAAGCAGTTTTCCCCGTAATTTCTCGGATCTTTCGTAGTCCACCAGAAGGCCCATGAAATAGAGAGGCCGAGTTCTTCCAGAGTTATACGAAGGCAGGCCAACCCAGAAAGCAACATTTGAGTGAGGATCGTGTTATTTTTCTGTTTAGGGTTCGGGGTTTTCTGGTTTCATTTTATGAAAATGGAGTTCTGGTCGAATTTGGGATCGATTATGGCGACAATGATATTCTTACGGGCCATAGTGAATGACTACCTTGCCCCAGAATTCTATGATTTGTTAAAACACTCGCTGCGCAAGCTCGTATGTATGGTGTCTTCTTACATCTCAGTTGTTATAGAGGAAAACGATGGCATGAAGGTGAGCGAAGTGTATGAGGCAGTGCAGACTTATCTGAGCGCGAGGTCGTATGCGGGTGCCAAGAGATTAAAACTGAACAAGAGCAAGAACAGAAAAGAGTTTACTTTCATCATGGATAGCAACGAGGAGATTGCAGACGAATTCGAGGGAATCAAAGTGTGGTGGGTTTTCCACAGCAAATCGCTCAAACGGCTCGTCATGTTCTCCTGGAATTCCACCTCCGATGAGAAACGATATTACGAGCTGACATTTCACAAGAAGCACAAGCACAAGATATTCGATGCTTATCTTCCCCATGTCATGGCTGAAGCCAAAACGTTGGAGCTGAGAAGCCGCCACAGGAAGATCTACACGAATAAATCTGGGGATTCCGGTGGCAATAATGAATACAGGGCGTGGACGCCCATCGTGTTCGATCATCCCGCGACTTTCCAGACTCTGGCTCTGGAACCGCAGCTGAAGCGGGAGATCATGGAAGATCTCTTGAGATTCTCGAAGGGAGAGAAATACTACAGACAAGTCGGTAGAGCGTGGAAGCGGGGCTATTTGCTTTATGGCCCCCCTGGAACGGGCAAGTCCAGCTTGATTGCGGCCATGGCTAACTTTCTCGACTACGACATCTATGACCTGGAGCTGACCCAAGTGAAGAACAATGCCCAACTCAGAAAGCTTCTCATCGCCACCACCAACAAATCCATAATCGTCATAGAAGATATCGACTGTTCTCTCGATCTCTCCGACCGCAAGAAGTGGATGAAGCACCAGCCGCCGCCGCCGCCGTCGCCGCCGCCAACTCCATCCGACCGCAAGAAAAATAAGCAGCCGCCGCCGCCGCCGCCACCGCCGGAGGACGCCGATGAGAGCGAGTCGAACCAGGACAGCAGAGTGACACTGTCCGGCGTTTTGAATTTCACCGACGGGCTGTGGTCGTGTAGTGGAAGCGAGAGATTGTTCGTGTTCACCACCAACAACATCGAACGGCTCGACCCGGCGCTTCTGAGGCGTGGTCGGATGGACAAACATATTCTCCTCTCCTTCTGCACTTTCCGTGCATTTAGGACTCTCGCCCGCAATTATCTCGACATCGAAAGCCATGAGCTGTTTCCGGACATCCGAGATTTGATGGACACGGCTCAGATGACACCGGCCGATGTAACCGAATATCTGATGCAGATGAGAGACCATCCCACCTCTGCTCTCCAAAACCTCATTGAAGGTCTCCGTGAGGTTAAAGATACAAGACCTACTCACGCTTTAACTGGCTTATCTTTTAGAAGACTTAGTTCCTTCGGTTCATTTACTTCATGTGTTCTTTAGTGTTACGTATCACTGCTCTGTTTTGCCTTCACTTCTCTGTGCCTAAGTGTTTATGTGTCATAATCAAAATCCTTTCAACGTGCTATTGGATTATTCATCTGTTTCCGCATTTGCTTATTTCTCAATTGGAAAGTTTTGTTGCATTGTTTTCGATCGTTTTTTAGACCACTTTGCCCGGCCCTTTCTCCATTGCTGGGCCTCTGAAAGCATAGTTCCTATATCTCAAATGACGTAAAGTTATTTTCAGTTTTCCTGTTTAATTAGTTGTGTACACACTTTTCCCAGAGAGAAAATGAACAATTAGCCACAATTATGCAGTTTGGACCTCACTAATGAAAGAGTCTCGGGATTAATTAATCATGGAGGACTGTGAGACGGGATGAACAGAAACCATTAATCATGGAGGACTGTGAGACGGGATGAACAGAAACCACATGATGTAATGGAAATTGTTTGATTTGGAGACTATTTTTGATCAAGTAAGATTTTACATCAAGACACTGAACCAAACACTAGTCATGGAAACTGTTTTGAAAATGATTTTTTACAAGTTTTAGTCTAAAACAAGTTAATATTTTCTGTTTAATTTTGATTGAAATTTGGTAAGAAATAAGAAATTATTACATATGTATATTTGAGTAGTTATTTTATATATTTTGAGTGGTTATTGTATATATTTTGAGTGGTAAGGGATCTTTAACAACATGCATTCTACATCAAATCTCAAAATTATGCATGTATCTCATTTATAGAGAAATAATTCTCACTAACTTTAGGGTCATGTGTAGCTAGTTTCATTTTTTTGCATTAATTTAGTTTTTTATAGAAAAATTGTGCAAAAAAATCTTCTTTTCTAAAAACATAATTTCTAAATGTTAAGTATAAAGTTTTCATGGTTTTAATTTCTATTTCTATTAATTACTTTTCAACCAAAAATTTTAATCCAAAATTTCATTTACATATGCAATTGAAGAATAAATTCAATAGTTAAATTGAACAACTTAATCAAATTTTTAGTAAAATTATTTCCAACACCGTCACATCTAGTAGTGCAATCTTGTAGTAGCCCATCTCCTTAGCATCTTGCAGAATTGGTCAATTATTTCCCAAATTGGGATTATTACTCTCGGCCAACAAACAACTTATGTAGTTTCTAGCTCTAGGAAACCTAGGTTTCTTAGCCCTCCATGTAGTATCTCATCTTTATTCCCTCATGTTCATTTACTTCCAAAAATTATTCAACTTCCCACCCTTTTCCCCAAACACCCATTTATGACCTTTTCCCCACCACTTTCCTAGCCTCCCAAACAGAGTCTTAGGAAGGTCAAAATATCATGAAATATTCCCTCATTTACCTAACATTAATAAGCCTAACATAAATTCTAATAAATTAATTTCAAATTTTGGGTAGATTACAAAATCGTTTCTCCTACTAAATGAAATCGGATTCTAAATGTAATGAATTTTTTTTTTTTTTTTTTGTAAAATATAACTAAATTCATAAATTAAAGGTAATGAATCTAAATGAAGGTTAAATCACAAGCATGCAGGTTTACCTTTTACTACATCCATCATTAATCAATCATTAATAATATTATTTTAATAGCTACTATATTTTGAAATGATGCTAGTGTATACATTCAAGGTATGCATGTGTAGTTAGAGCATACATACCTCGTGTGTGTACTAATGATAATAATCATCACCTCTATTGCATAGTCCATGTATGTTCTCATCCAAGCATGCAAGATAATGATCCTTTAAACACAACATCCAACAATCTTACTAACTAAATCACAATTATTCAATATAAATTGAACATTACACAAAGATCATCATAAATTAATTAAGAAAGCATTTAAGACACAAAAGGAACTAAGTTGACATTTATAATTCCTAATGACATTCTTAACTCCTTTGGATCATCATTCCTCCTTAACATACTTCCATATTCCACATCATATCCTTTCTTTTTTTTGAATATGTTGAAGCATCAAGTATATGGACCTAACCCTAAATAGAATCTATAAGCAGAAGTGTCAACTATATCAACCAATTTTCTCCAATAGGTAATTGGCAGTCACCATCAATGTCTAGGGGAGTGTGCAATAACATGTCCCTCCCATGACTCCAAGCTTCATAGGATAAACATTTGACAATACCTTCACCCCTCCTGATAGAACTAGGGTCAAAATCCTATTTTTGACCATATTATGCCATTATTATGATTGTTAGAGCTACACCATTGAATGACCAGTTTGGACAATGGTGCTTCCTGTAAAACCTGCACTTGCCCACATATAAGAGCGATGTATTGAACCAATATATAAATAATGAATTAATGTTTCATACCATACCATTCCTCTTTCAATGTCTATGACATCTGTGCCACTTCAGTATCACAATTATCTAGCTATCATGTAGCCCATTTAACATGTAGGTTAGTTTACCAAAACACAAGATCATGGATAACCATATAACTATCTATATGTGATTGTCATGTTACTCCTCAATGAACAACATACACAAGTTAGATTATTTATCATGTGCATGATGCCTATTGATTCATTCCAACATATAATTCAAATTGGTATCCACATACCATACCATAATCTTTCATTTAAATTTTACATGTTGGAAATATCACACAACAAACATTATTACTAACATATAAACACCAAACTTACACATAACTTCCACGCATAGGTAGGTCCATATATCTATACAAAATAGTTCTGTAATTATAATTTAGTTCAACAAATATTAAGAAGAGAGATGAAAAATAAGTCATAATGTAGTTTAACTTCCTAAGTCAAAATGTGGCATTAACATACACCCACCATTTAGAAAATTTTGTCCCAAAGTTATATTAAAAAAAGTGGGGGATGATCTTAATGCATGTTTATGTCCTCCTAGATAGCAGATCCTAAGATATACTTGTCCCACTAGACCTTAACCCGGTCCACCAAGTGGTGCCTGAGTTGTGGAATCCCATGGTCCAATTTGCATAACATTTCAACCAAGATGGTTCCCTTGCCGAAAACTTACAATTTCTTCCAGTTAAGTTTATGAGACTCATCAGCTACATAATGTTGTA
>JASDQU010027328.1:7454-25439 GCA_032191745.1 Picea mariana
TTTGGAACTTGGTATGTTCCCCCTTACCCTCATGTGCTTTGTCCCACTTTAGAACCAAATCACCAACTTCAAAATTCATATCATAAGATGAACTTTCATCAAACCATCTCTTCACAATTTGTTGGTGCTGATCCAGTTTTTGTTTTGCTTGTGTTCTCACCTCTTCTAGTTTTAATAAAGCATTTATCCAGTTTTTTAGAGGAGGACATTGTTCTTCTTGAACTTTTTGCGATAATTGTAGAGAAGGGAGTAATACATGTGGGGGAAGGATGGCTTCTCTTCCATAGACGAGGAAGAAAGGAGAATTACCAACAGAGGCTTTTGGAATTACCCTATCATCCCAAAGTGCTTTGTACAATGCATTGTGTCAATTCTTGTGGTTTTCTGAAACTGTCCTTTTTATAATCTTGATTAAATTCTTATTTGTCAACTTGGCTAGACCGTTCCCTTGAGGGTAGTAGCTAGAAGAATAATTTAGTTTAATCCCTTTTTCTAGAGAGAAAACATTCATATATAGGGAATAAAAATATGAAGCATTATCAAAAACTAGACATTCAATAATTCTGAATCGAGTGATGATGTGGGAGTTCAAGAATGATACTACCTGACTGATGTTGCTCACTTTCAAAGGTAAAGCTTCACACCATCTCGTAAAATAGTCTATTGTTGTGAGGATGTACTTGTGTTGTTGCGAGGAATGGGGGTTGATTGTTCCAATAATGTCTAGGCCCCATTGTTGAAAAGGTGCATCTACAGTAATAGGTTGCAAAGGAAAAGATGCCTTTTTCACTTGTCCTGCAGCCTTTTGACAGATTACACACTTGCAGGACAACGTATGGGAATCTTTAAACAAGTTAGGCCAATATTATCCAGCCCTTAGCACTTTGTGGGTAGTGGTATCTCCACCAAAATGACCACCGGAATCACCGGAATGAAGTTCATCCAACAATTTTTCGGACTCCTCTTTTTCTAAACAACGCAAAAAAAACACCATCAAAGTTCCTTCGAAATAATATATCATTGATTAATTGGAAAGATGCATATTTAAGTCTAAGTTCTCTTCTGGTTTTTGGGATAAATATTGTAAGGAGCATTTCCATGCAACAAATAAAACCTGATACTCTCATACCATGAATTGGGCATAGTTTGTGTACACTGATCTGTTTTTCGTTATGTTGATTTACAGTTGTTGTATTTATTTGACTTTCTAATTCTTCAACTGAATCAGCCACTAATTTACATAGGCCTTGACCTCTAACAATTTAGTCAAGGGTTGTTTCAAGATCATATTCATGTAGTGATGTCATCCAATTTTCCCTTTTCTCACCTAGCTCTTCTTGTACTAACATATTTCTTACAGTGGGATAAGGAACAACAACTTTGGTCCTGGATTTCAACAAATAAGACATGAAATTTTTCACTTCTTTAAAAACAACATATGTCTGTTGATCTACTGTGGGGTAGTTAAGTTATGATCCTTTAAAAGAAGAGATCATGAAGGCAATGGGTATCTCATTGATTTCAGTGTTTTTCTATGTAAGCACGACAGCGTAGGATCTGTCAAATGCAAAAGTGTATAGAGTGAAATCTTGAGAAAAATCGGGACTCGTCAGGGAAGCTTCTTCTATTATTGCTTTTCTAATTGAATCGAAAGACTGACATTCTTGTGGTCCCCATCTGTGCAAAACATCCTTTTTAAATATATTTTTTAGATGTCTTACCATTTCAGAGAAACTCGGGACAAATCGTCTAACAAAATTAATCTTACCCAAAAAGGATTGCATGGCCTTTTTGGAAGAAGGAAGAGGAATTTTAGAAATGGCTTGGGTTGTCTCGGGATCAATAATCATTCCATCTTTATATACTATAAACCCAAGTAGTTTCCCTTGTTCTACTACAAAGACTGTTTTTTTGGGATTGAGAGATATGCCAAACTTGCAGCATCATTCTAAGATAGCCCTAAGGTGAGATAAGTGATCTTTCTTGTTTTTTTTAAAAGACAGTGACATCATCAAGATAAACCACAACTGATTGGTTGATGAGGCCACGAAAAGCAATATCCATTGCTCTTTGAAAAGTGGCACCGATGTTTATCATTCCAAAAGGCATTTTCCTGTAGGCGTAAGTGCCGCATGGGGTACAAAATGTGGTTTTAAGTTGTTCCAAAGGAGACATAAGGACCTGGTTGTATCCAGAAAAAAAATCTAATAAAGATAGTCTTTCGGAACCAGATACTTGTTGTAGTATTTGTTCCATTGGTGGAACAATGTACTTGTCTTTATCATATGCTCGATTTAAATTTTGAATATTGACACAAAGTCAAATTTCACCACTTTTCTTCCTTACAGGGACTAAGTTAGACACCCATTGAGTGTGCCTAACTGGCAAAATTATCTTTGCAGTTAGTAATTTATCCAGTTCCTTTTTAACTGTAGGTTCCAATTTAGGATGCATTTTCCTCATTTGTTGTTGGAAAGGTTGAGTCTGAGGCTTCATAGGGATTACATGTTGTATGATGTTTGGGTCAAAATTTTTTAGATCGTCGTACGTCCAAGAAAATAAATCTTTATATTATTTAAATAATTTTATAAAAGAGGATCTTTCGTGTTCAGAACATCCTTTTCCCAAATTAATATTTTGAGGATTATCTCGTGTTCCTAAATTAGCAGTTTCATTGAGCAAATAGGAACGATTAGTTTTGTAATTAACTACCCCTCTAAACTTGTCATGTAGGTCGTAAAATTTCTCTAATCTTACAACAGATTTGGGGATAGAGTTTACCATCTTGAATGTTGATTCTAGAGATCAAGGATCAGATATTACCGTGAAGTCTCGGAGATTCGCGTCATGAGTTCCTTCATTAATAACTGCATCTTGGAAGGTGTCTTCCATATGCAGAAAGTTGATGATCGGTTGATCATCATAAAATACCCTCCAATTTTTTATATTGTCTGGAATCGATGGCCTGAATAACAATTGGACCGAGAACACATTAGGAGAAAGACCTTTAGCGAGAAACAAATTGGAAGCAACATTGGCTAGTAAATCAGCTTCTGAATTACTCATCCAAGGAATGGAATTTATATTAAATACTAGAAATTTGTGCATTAAAATCCATACCTCGGTTTGGTAACTCTTCAGATGTGGTGACAAACAATGTATTGTGTTTCTTACCTGTTTGACTACTATTTCTAAATCACCAAATGCTATGAAATTTTTCACATCCATGTCTAGTGCTTTACGAAGTCCCTGAAGAAGTTATTTGTATTCTGCTGTGTTATTACATTCAAACTCTGATCAACAAGAAATAAAAAATTTATTACTAATAGGATCCATGAGCACACAACCAACACCTTCTCTTTCTTGGGATTCGGATCCATCAAAATATAGGGACCAGATTTGTGCGTCGCCAATGATATTCTCTATATTCGGAAAAATTGGTGCCTGAGTATAGGCTGTTACTTTAGATTGTTGTTCTAGATCAGTGATAGATGAAATTTTCATCATGAAGTTACCAAAAAAGGTATTCATTCCCTGCGTATCAATCGAATTTGCAGTAGTAACGAAAGGGTCATTTGGATCGTTCATAACTATCATGGTATGATTAAAGTAACATTCTTTGTTTATTCTGATCTTATTAGGCTGTCCATTTTTAGGAAACCACAAATGAGACCAGTCTGTAGAAAAATAACTGTGTAGATGTTCTGACCAGTCTCTTCTTAAAAATAGACCATAAACTTCAGGAATGTCAACAACGATAGTATCAATTATTTGATGAACTTTGGAATTGGATGATAATCTAATCAACACATTTTTAAGTTCACCGATGACTTTAACATTCGTTCGATCTAGCTGAATAATTTTTAGATCAGAATGTTTTACTTCTACGTTAATTTTATGGCATACAAACAAATGCATCACGTTTGATGATGCACCGATTTCAACCATGCAATTATGTACATTCCTATTAAAAATCACAAAAGTCAATAAAAAGGGGGGCACATTTTTTTGTGCGAAAACAACAGAATTCTGCTGATTTTTTATTGTTGATCCTGAAACAGTTTTATCTAGGTTTCCTATAGTTTTTTCTCCTAAGTCCCTTTTATCTTGATGTTCAAATGTCTTTTTAGTTGGGACATTTTTAGTTGCGTTTAAGTCAATTTCTGCTGATTTTTTTTTGCTAACATCATTATTTTTACTGTTTTCAACGATGCTTTGAAGCATTTTATGCAAAATAAGAGGAAATTTCAGCAATTCAAAAACATAAATATTTTCCCTTAATTTTTTCAAATCCTCAATTAAATCATACTCTAAAATTGGGGCATTTAAGCTTTGTCTAATTTCAATTTGCTTTGACTATTTTGGAACCACATTTTTACTTGTTTCGGGTGGAGGCTTGTTTTGTGTTTTACTCCTAGTGTTGTAAGGGTGGACAATTTCAAAATTTGCTTGGAAAATACTATCTGACAAGTTCCTGAAAATAGAAGGAGATGAGTCTTCCTCTTCTGGTACCTCTGCCTCAATTGTATCATCATAATTTTCAGGAGGAACAGAAACAAAATTGTCATGTGCTTCTAATATCATTTGCAAATCATACTGTAAACTTTCAAAATTTAAACCTTCTATGGTCGGGTTTGGCCGGTTTGGAGGGAAAGGCTTTCTAAAAGGAGGTTTGAAACTTCCTTTTCTTATAGACGCCTCCTCGGTGAATCTTTTCAAGTCAACAACCTGATTGGACAATTTCTGGAAAGCTTTCTGCAAGCTCTCTAGGTCTAATGTTTCTTGTTGATTTTTAGGTTGAGGAGGCCTAGTGAGAATTTCTATTTTCTTCTTAGAAGAAGAAGTTGTTTCAGCTTCACTACTTAGATTATCTTTTAAGCTCAATATATCTTTCTCAATTTGACTTTCCTCCTCAAAATCTTCTAACACCATGTTCTTTTTGGACCTTTTAACCCATATCACTATGTTGTTATGCAGGGCCTTAGTATAATATGCAACAATTAATCTTTCTGCAGGCATCAAATCTACAGGGATTTTGTTTTTTAGTGTTAGAAATCTTTGGTTAAAGTATTTCACTTTTTATTTAGGGTTCATTTTTAAGATAGAGAGTTTTGTAACCAAGACTTTCAGGGATTTATCATCTCCAAAAAATTTTAGAAAACAAGTTTCAAACTTGTCCCAAGATACGATGGTCTGAGGTTGTTGAGAAAAAGACCAGGTTGAGGCATTTCCCTCAAAAGTATAAGGAAATAATCTACATACTACATCTTCGTGTTTGACACTCCGAAGTCTAATAGCTAGCATAAATTTCTTGATGTGATCCTCAGTTGATTGCTTCAAATCTGGATCAAATTTGGGTAGCCATTTCTCTTGATGTTTAGGTAGTGAGTATTGGGGTCTAGGTACAACCATGCCATCTTGATCGAGCCAAGGTCTGGCAGGATTATTTTGGTTTTCCATGGGAGTTGGTGGTGTCGAAGGCTGAGATGGTTCAGATGAAGAACCCACTTCATCTGAAGACTCTCCTTCTAAAGAGGATGGAGAAGAACCAGGTGGATATGGTGGGATACCAGATCCTCCAACTCCAGGGATAAGTGCTTTAGCAGGATTGGTAGTGTTTCCACCTAAAGGGTTTTCGGGCAGACCAGTGCCTTGAAGTTGTTCTTGAATGTTTGTAAAGTCAAGGGGTTGATTGATTTTTCTACCAGGTTGTCTAATACGGGATAAGGAACTTTGAGTTCCTATAAGTGACTAGCAGACAATTTCTTAGACGTCAATCCCTTGAGGGAGTGGTGTCACTGGTTCGACAGGAATATCAGGGTTATCGTAGGAGGTAGTAGTTGTTTTAAGTGTAACGTTTGTGTCGGAGCAACTACGCATTATGACAAGAGTGAAAGTGTGTGTGGGGGTCTTACGACCTCCACGTGCCATCAATTAATTACAAGCCCTCCTTCTAACGCCATTTGTTGACAGGCATAAGTGACACACTGTCAACTGGAAGGTCAAATCCAGACAGGGGTTTTCTAATTAACCCAAGCCGTTTGGAATGAAATGACCTGATGGGTTTAATGGCTCTGTTAGCCAACTAAACTCCTAAAAATGATAAAAGAAATTGACTAATCTAGAGCTCATANATATACTAACTATATATGTTTACTAATTACACATGTTCTAATAGAAACATGAATATATACAAATGATTATAAATAGTCTATATACAACTTGCAAGGTTTACTTGAAATCTTACAAAATGAATGTTCTTAAAAGTGTTTCTAAATGAGATAAATAAAGCACATAAATCCTTTTGTTTTCTTTTTGAAAGTTTAACGACTTTAAACTAATAAATACTAAGCAAATACAATTGAAACAACGATCAAATAAATAGTCAAATCTAATTCATGCAATCATCATTCTATTAATAAATAATTTAACTAAATAACACAGAGACTAACCTGTAACTAATCAGCTAAACTAAGTATATCCTCCTGTGTTGTTCGAACTCCTACTTGTCCTGCATATGAGGGAAACCCATGATAGAACAATACTAGTACTTTCCAAAATAAATTCGGAGAAGCATTTAATGTGTTGGAGCGGGAATATAACAACATAATGATAACTGTAAAAATGTTATGATCTTATGATAATCAATATTTAAGAACGAGAGAAAACTCAATTCTAAGTATCGATATTATCCATCATATAACATTAAGAATAAGTCAATAAAAATCAAATGATAGATTAATCACACATACAAAATAGAATGACAAATTATGGACAACATCAAAACACTTAACAATATGAAACACCATATGATGACAAGGCTAAAGCTTCATAAAACATAATAATATCTCATAAGACCAAGGCAATAGAAGAACACAATGGAATAAGCATCACACAAGTCTAAATCCGATGGTGAATAGCTTTCCCATATCAATTCCCAAAATCACATGTCCATACTGTATCCTAGAAAAATTTGTCCATACTACTAACATCAATCACTATTTAAAATAGTTTTGGATTAACAACCTCTTATCATGCAAGATAGAGGGTAATCCCCAAAAAATAGATTGTTTTACAAAAATAGTACAACAGGGAACCACTCCTGTAGGAGTTTGTTTATCAAAATTAATTACATAATGACATAGTTTTATGAAACAAAAAAAACTACTAAACTATACATCACATAATCCATGAGGGCTTCTTCTTATGAATAGCACGATAATTATTATTTTCCTGTAAATGACAAAATGAAATTGATTTTTAGAAAATAATACAAACTAACATTTATAAATAGACTGGATACAAAATCGTGCGATTATGTAGCTAGTCTTATATTAACAAAGAAAATCAAAATAAATCTTCTTATTTGACTTTCACAATAGAATAAAATCAAAGAAAAACAAAACCACTTTTACCATTCTAGAAATTAGACAACGAAGGGTTGGATAATTCTGAGTTAACGATGGCATTGAAATTAGTTTCATTTTTTATGATCACACTACCAACTCTTTTGGGCCTTTTACTTGCCTGATCTGCGCACGCCTTCAATTCTTTATTTTCTCATTCAAGCAGATAATTTTGAGATGTCAAATGTTTTAATTGTGCCTGTAAATATGGTATGTCTATGTAATATCTTTCTACCCAGTCGAGACAATTGTCACAGTGTACATATACTATAGTAGGATGATATTGAGTGTACTCAGCAATGGGTGCTTCAGTATTTCCTGTAGCTTGTTTCAAATCATGGCCTATGCCAACAATGCCCTCTTGATCTTTTAGAAACAGAGGTAGTCTAGAAACAAAATCATATTGTATATCTTGACTAACAGTTTCATTTCTGAGACACTGGTTATCCTCATATTCTTGTGCAAGGAATTCATTAATCTCTTCATCGAAACATTGATCATTGACCTCGATCAATGAGATCAAGCTCAAATGATCCTGCTTTTGATTTCTTAGACTCTTGGATATTAATCGGCCTAATATTTTGTTTGAAAAAATCAAATCTGAGTTACCCTGTTTCTTCTTCTTGGGTTTTTTCTTAACAGTTGGTTTGTTAACAATACTGTGAATCGGCTCAACAATAGGGGCATGAGAAAACCTCTCTTTCAATACATCCACTACCTTCTCTAACGATTTTCTGGGCATGAAATTATATCGAGATTTTTTACCCAGAGGGTCTTGCATAGAAACAAAGTTTGGTTCAGTGAGTTCACGGTATCTTTGTGAATTGACACCTTGACTTTTATTCATAGGGTTATACAGATTAGGGTTTATATTGGAATGCATAGGTGTGTCCATTGTGCTTTCAGGTAGGAAAAAATCGTTTCAACATAGGAAGCCCTCCCAGGTATCCCCAATTTGAGCTAAATGCAATAACAACAAAATTTGTATAAGTCCATGATGAAAGAGACTAGACAGAGGGTTTAAACTATGTTTTTGATAATGCCTGGACTTCTTACACAAGCTCATATACAAATAAAAGGGAAGATTTAGTTTGAACCCTAGAAAATTCATTAGCAGGCGAATGTGATACATGAACACTAAGCCATACCTGCATTCACAAGTCACGAATTGTTTGAGAATCAAAAGCAGGCCGTGCCAGTGGAGTTTTAAAAGAGTGATAGGTGTACCTTTATGTAAGCATGTTGATTTCCTAGAGACCATGAAAAGACTCCATGAAATGCCTTCTATGTTGGCATTCTTGAACTATTTTTCTCCCTCCAGTGACATTCATATGGCTCATGCTATAAAATCCTAATTTACTGTGAGTTGCAGGTCCCCAACTTTGTCTTTAAAGCCATCAAACAATTGAGAAAAAGCATGTGCAACTACCAGGTTATAACCCTCGAATTTTTGGATGAATATGTCCCAACCATGTGTCTGCAAATCGCTTATGGCATCATCACAGACGAGAATATCTTAAGAGCCATTAGGATCGATTCGGACCACGGGAGCCATGGTTGCTATCAAACAGACACATAAAGTGCAACGATAGGGGGGTTTCTCTTTCCAATACACGAACAACAAAGAGAGTTCTGTAAAATTGGAAGAGGTTTGATACTTACGAGCTTAGGAGGTTATCATACCTGGAAATGCAAGCTCAGAGTGACTAAGAACCAGAGGACACGTAGGCTGTCGAACCACTTTGCGCAATCAAAACTAAACTCAAACCATTACGAATGCCTACTTAAACAATGAATGAGGGTGTTAAATGTACAGGGCAACATGATGATGTGTAACTATGAGTACATTAGTCCTGTACTAGGGTGATATGAAAGCAATATGAATGGTAAGAGAAAGGAGCACATCTCAAATGTTAATCCAAGGTTATGCGCTATTAGGCATATCGAATATTAAAATCATATAATAAACCATAGATATGATCAAGTCATATCTCCCATAGTGAAAAAAGTGGAAATGGATTAATCAATAAGCTTACAAACCTTAAGACTTATAAACATATAGGTCTCCTTGAGGTATAATCTCTTTAGCAAAAGAAATGAAGAAACCACAAACTGCAAATGATTACCCAAGCCAGACTTTTGTTTCAATTTCATGCTTGCAGTCATGAAATTTAAACAAAACAAGAAAAAATTTAAACGAAATATTCATATAATCAGCTAGCCCAATGAATCTCCTTGAAACCAAAAGATAAAAACGTTTATAAATGTAAGGAGGAGGTAGCTACATAAATATTTTATCCTTTTTATGATGACTTTTAATTATGATAAAATTTGACAGAATTGTTGGCTACCAACAGAATTTTATATTTTAAAGGTGTATGGATGAGCCTGGTACTATGTATAATTCAATTGATGTGCAAGACATTAAACAAGGAACATTGTTCTACTTGTATAAAACAGAAATTCCTTTTTTCAATATGGATTTAATGGAATCTATTCTAGTAATATAGTATTAATGTTTTAATAGTAATTTTTTTTTGGTACATTAGGCACGAGGGATCATATACAATCGTATAAGATCTATCATCGGAAGATTTAAAAGTAAAATACGCCACCGTAGATTTTCAATGATATTTAAAAATTTATGAATAAGTAAATATAAGGAAGCAAACTGAAGATTATAAGGTGGCAAACATAACAGTGAGGGTCATGATTTAACCACATTGAAACACAACAACAAACATTTGTAAAGCAAAAATATAGAAAGGTTGTCAATATTTCACCTTGAAACCTTTGGATGCTTGAAACGTTTTTCAATAACTACGTAATCATCCATCATCTAGTGTTTCTCTCCGTCGATCATCTTTCAACCATTTGAACTACACCTAATTGACTTGTTTTAAAACATCTTTAGACCCACAAGATGTCAATTTCAAATATTTTTAATAACACTTACCTTCCTAACTTCTTAATTCATCAAAACTATAGAGATTAAGGAAAACTTCTCTCCAATCTTTTCAAGCATAGAAATAAAATTATAAAGTGAATGAAGTAATTCTTTATCATTCATTTGTAAGGCTCTATAGACCAAATTGGTCTAAGAGAACATTTAACAATCATAATCAACAACAACTACATGAATACATTGCTTTACTAGAATTATTCAAATTTTATTAGATTTCTAAAGATCTAAAAAAATAAAAACAATAAACCAAATTGAAATAACAATTAGAAAAAAATATTTATATTACAGGTTTTATTCAAATTTTATTTTTAGGCTTGTAAAACTCTAAAATAGAAAATATACATTCTATTATTAACCTTCAAACAAAATACAATGTCCATCGCAAGAGATTATCCAGAGATTCTCCTTATTAGGTCAAATTAAATACCATACTAACATAAATAAAACAACCATGATAACAACAAAGCATATACATGTTAAAGACATATATAGAGGTCGATGACCATATTTTATTGAACTTGACATTGCACAAGATCTATACAACTATTGTTTTCTATTTCTCACTAGTGATGACATTGTTTGATATGAAGTTTGAAGGATGTTGCATCACTTAGTTACACCATTCTCAACCTATTACATCATGTAAAACGTTAAAACATTAGGTAACATATCTTTGTGGATTTTTTTTTACAACTTCACATTTAGGGACCACAACTATTTATGGTGTAGCTTTGTAATCCTTAACTTCTCAACTTATATCAAATCAAAAACTTTCTCTTATGTTCTACATATTAATGCCCCATAACTTTGTCATTGTCTTCTTATGAGTCGATGGGTCCACAATTCTATCCTTCATATCCTATGAGTATTTACAAATTTATTGCTTAATTACACAAACTTACAATTTGTAGTGAGACCTGCACAATGTTTGCATAATGGAAGCATGTTCAAAGAGTTGTGAGGCACACACAACATAACACAAGGTTAACTAAGAAATATCTTGTAGGTCAATAGTTTTTGTAGTATAGCTAGGGGGAATAATAGGGGGTAATGTTATTGGATAATATCGGTAAATGAGGACATAAACTGATCTCCGTAGATCCACCTAGATCTACAACAAAACAAGACAGGGCATGGCACTTTCCCTAATCCCTAATAATTGAACCCATTATCAAAGAAAGGATGTGTGACATACCTTTGAGTATCGCTTCCTTATGTCTTTGTTGTCCTTTCTTCACTCCGGTGCTCTTGTGGTATTGATCCCACAATAAAACACAAACCAACAAAAGTGAAAGCAATAATAGTATATTCAATCAAAACTTATGCATGGGATCAAGGAATCATTTAATAAAATGAGAATGATTTTATGGGAAAGAAACATGCCATTATATTATATTAAGAGAAAGTGGAGGATACAACCAAACAGCATTGATGTCGCTAAGTTCCCTTTCGGTAGCCCTTGCTTTTGACACACACACTTGCTCTAAGCTTGCATGAAGATGATCCACAATAACTTGAAAAGATGATATGAAGCCTTCAAGAATCTGATGTAGAGTACCTCACACAATTCACAGCCTATTCAACCTTAATCATTCCTTACTTTCTCTTACTTAATGTTTTTTTATTACTTAATGCTTAACCTTTTCCATGAGAAATCCATCATTATATATGAGAAAGAGATATGGTTAAAGAGATCAAGATGATCCCACCAAATCAGAGAGGTAGGTAGGATCTCAACCACACGGATGCCACCTTATATTCTAGAAGATTCCTTCTATAAATTTTGTGAACTTCTTCCTTTTTCTCAGTTTTAGAATGTCGTCACACCCTGTCTATATAGCAGCCTGCGGAAACTCCGCAAACTAGGTTAAGGGTAGCCTGTGGAAATCAGGCATTTCCGCACTGTATAATACTACTAGCCTACAACGTCCTTCTAAAAACAAGCCTTGTAGAGCAGGAAACCAGTTACTTTTCTCATGGGAAAGATCCTTTTGAGAGGCTGAATACATGCTTGTAGACACATCACCAAGGTGAACAAAATAATGTGTAACAAAATTCCCCCCAAAGTATGAGGTTGGAACTTGTGACAACCAAAATACTTTGTAGAACATGTGTGTGTGTCAGAAATAAGGAGAACACCAATCAGGTACCTACAAACAATCAAACATCTGCATAATCATCATACCATTTCTAAGGTAGACATTCCCATGCTCAGACTACAAGTGATTTAAACCATAAATGTCAGTCATGGCCACCAATAATACACTGTGGATCCATGTCACCAATATCCTACATAGCCACCGGGAATACACTGTGGATCTATGCTCTAGAAAACACAAATTTGGACATAGCCACGAGATACACAAAGTGGATCTATGTGTCAATACAAATTGTAAATATTCCATCGCAACCTAGACCAAAATGATGAGATCCAGGGTCTTCAATCCCGTCTTCTGTAAGTATGAATCTAGCCATGAGATTACAGGTGTTGAAGTCGAACATGGTGGAAACCACTTGATTACCAGTCATTAATGAAAATCATTAACAAGTGCGAGAGAAATCACCATTGATGTCAATGACTCCCAAGGTACCTTAGCACAATCCATCAAATGCGAATAAATGAGATGAAGTCGAACACTCGATGGAATCTCTCAATCAAGGACCAATGATGTAAATCCTCTGTTGAAAGAGAAGAAACCTGCCATTGAGGCATGCAGGCTCTAAGGTACTAATTTATTTCTAAGTCTTATTCCTATATAATGAGTTGAAGTCGACAGGAAAAGACTCGTCATAGGAAGGCCTTGATGTATCCCCCATCAATGACATGAAATAAGTAACAGATTTAGGGTAGATCAAAGTATGAAAATGATTTGAAACTGACACAGGGAAGGCTAACATGATAAGAATTGATAACTTCATATGGCCGACTCGATAGAAGGCTTGTGCAAGGTTGGACTTCTCTTGAACATATGAATGACATGACAATGGTCTTGGAAACATTGACTCAAAGACAACCCAAGATATGAACTTGCAGAATGTCAGACGAGAGACAAATGAATTTCCCAACCCGGGTTCAATGACGAAGGGGGTGTCATGTTCAAGAGAGACTATTACTGACACTAACACAAATATTGAGACAGATTTCTTTCCCAAATTTCCCCACACCATTTCTGGCAAGTACCATTTTATTTTTATTCAAGCTTGAGGAGGATAACATATACTTGTTGATGTAAGATCATCCTTCAGACAAGTCCCTCAGAGTATGTTGAACAGACCATAAGGAGTGCTTCGGTCCTATATGGGTCTTTCGATGTTTTTTTAACGAGTCCAAAGATAGAAAACTAGGGGTTTTTCATGTTTAGGGAGTCTGAAAAACACTTAAAGAGAAATCTCTCAGTTCCTTTTTCGTAAAGTAGTTAGATGAGACTAAAAAAGTGATAAACTATCGCCCATCAAACGTTTTCTTCAAATACTTTTACGAGCATGAAAAGAACAAGGTCGCTCGACAATCTTTTCATTTTTATGGAGCGTGAAAAGAGATTAAAGGATACTCCATGAGCTTCATTTTTTTCATGTTACCATGACGAGTACGAAAAGATGAAAAAAGTATACTCGGTTGAATTCTCATCGATTTTCAAGCATGAGAACAAACAAAGACTAGGCTCGAGTTTTTTTTGAAAAACCTTAAAAAGTACTTGCACATGTGACAAACAGAAAAAAAAAAAATCAAGAAAAATATTTGTATTTCATTGTTCAAGATCCTAGTTCTTCCATCTACGAGAAAACAAAACACTCAGGAGACCATTAGACCTTTAGGTTTTGGAGAAAATGCATAAAATAATATGAAATATAATAGAAAAAGTAAAAAATGAAATAAATATAGGTAAAATCTCTTTTTTACTATTTCATTTTCATTTTTCCCAAAACTTGCCTAGAAACCCTATTTTTACCTCAGACTTTGGCTATCGATTGCGGGAGGCACGCGAGACCATTCAATGAACAAATTCCATCAAAATGGTAATCTACTTGTCCTCTTCCTTTTCAATGGATTAAATTTCATTTTTATTGGTGTAAAATTGATTTTTGAGTTGAATTTTAGGTCGGTAGGTGCGCACAGGGGCCGCCACAGGTGGCCTCTGTCGAGACTTGCGAAAACCATGGGTTTCCGCAGGAAACTTGTGGTTCACCTGTGAAAACCCCACACTATTTTTAATACTCCACCTGTGGCCTCCAAAAATAAAAATTTCTTCACACGCGTTTAACCAATAAAAACTTTCCAAAGCAACAAATGAGGATGCTAATTTCCCTTTGTTGTCCCAATGCAAGTTTTTGATCATCAAAATGCTACAGTAGAGGGAGAGGGAACATGAAGATGATGATTTAATTGCCTTGAATGACCAAGGTACCATAGATGCCCTCTGACAGTGTGGCTTACTGAAGTTCTTTAAAATCCAGGGCATGAGGGCCCAACTGAAGTTGTTGGAGTACCTAGTCCACATGTGGGATGTGGAACAGCAAGTGTTTCATGTGGGTGCCCATGCACTGTCCTTAGATATTGAGGATATCTATATCTTGACGGATTTATCTTGTCGTGGATCTCATGTGACTTTGACAGGAGGCAGAGGTGGTGGTCTACCAATGAGTGAGTATCTCCACCAATACTGTGATCCTGAGGTAGAGAGATGCAAGGGAAAAGTTGCCATCGGGGGTTTCCGGGATTTACCCCTTCGGACTATTATTTTTACCATTGCACATATGGTAGGGAGTGCATCTCCTCACATTTCCCTCCAAATCTACTTTCAATATGTAGTGGATTGCATGGAGCCTTGGGTTTTTAACTGGAGCGATGGAATTCTTCGTAGCATGAAGACACATCTGACAAAATGCAAGAAAGGGGACCTAAAACAATTTGGATATGGGTCTATATTAGTGTATTTCTTCCTAGAGAGGGTCCCCCATTTATGTTTATAGGTAGAGTGGGGGACCCAAGTGGATTCACCAATTTTGTTATTGGATAATATCAGTAAATGCAGACATAAACTGATCTCCCTAGATCCACCTAGATCTAGAACAAAACAAGACAGGGCATGGCGCTTTCCCTAAGCCCTAATCATTGAACCTATTATCAAAGAAAGGATGCATTACATACCTTTGAGTATCACTTCCTTATGTCTCTGTTGTCCCTGCTTCGCTCTAGTGCTCTTGTGGTATTGATCCTGCAATGAAACACAAACCAACCAAAGTGAAAGTAATAATAGTATATTCAATGATGACTTATACATGTGATCAAGGAATCATGCAATAAAATGAGAATGATTTTATGGGAAAGAAACATGCCACTGTATTATATTAAGAGAAAGTGGAAGATACAACCAAACAACCTTGATGTTGCTAAGTTCCCTTTCGGTGGCCCTTTCTCTTGACACACACACTTGCTCCAAGATTGCATGAAGATGATCCACAATAACTTGATAAGTTGAGATGAATCCTTCAAGCATCTAATGTAGAGTACCTCACACAATTCACATCCTATTCAACCTTAATCATTCCTTACTTGCTCTTTCTTAATGTTTTTTTCTTACTTAATGCTTAACCTTTTCCATGAGAAATCCATCATTATATAGGAGAAAGAGAGATGGTTAAAGAGATCAAGGTGATCCCACCAAATCAGAGAGGCGGGTAGGATCTCAACCACATGGATGCCACCTCATATTCTAGAATATTCATTCTAGAACTTTCATGGTCTCCTTCCTTTTTCTCATTTTTAGAACGTCGTCGCACCCTGTCTATATAGCAACCTGTGGAAACTCCGTAGGCCAGGTTAAGGGCTACCTACGGAAATCAGGCATTCCTGCACTGTATAATACTACTAGCATGTGATGTCCTTCTAAAAACAAGCCTTGTAGAGCAAGAAACTAGTTACTTTTCTCATGGGAAAGATCCTTTTGAGAGGATGAATACATGCTTGTAGACACATCACCAGGGTGACCAAAATAATGTGTAACGGGTACCTAGGGAGGTGCCAAAAGGGAGTAATAGTATATAAGTATTGTTATGTATAAAGGCCACTTTTAATAAATAATGCCTAGTGTGAATGTAATAAATGTAAGAGGACTTACTAGAAGGTTCCCCTTCTAGTAAGTCCTCTTACATTTATTGCATTCACACTAGGAATTATTTATTAAAAGTGGTCTTTATACATAGAAATAATTATATACTATTATTCCCCTTGGGTACCTCCATAGGCACCCCCTATTATTTCCCCTAACTACACTACAACTTCTTGAGGATGAAGATTTATACTGTAATAATTGTTTTTTGCTAGAGTGACAACAAAATTAAGTGTGCGTAATGGAGTAATGAGATAAGGTTTTTTTCCTTAATTAAAGCTTCATTTAAACTATATTAATTGGAGATATGTACATGTTTTAATACAAAAAATGGATAGGTTCCCAACGTATCCTCCATTATCAAATCCAAAACTCAAAAATCAAGTTTTCTTGTGCCAAAACACTCATCATCATGAAGTATTAATCATAGTCATAAAAAGAATAAAAACATAGGGCATACACATGAAACATAAATATAACCTATGGGTGTGGGAGGATTTTCCTCATGGTCATCATAGGGCCTAATTTCAAGAGGATTAAAATTAATGAGAATCGCATGGTCCCACCCTTGAGTAGGTGGATCTAGGGGCTTGGTCCCTGATAAGATAATGAGTGACAATGTGGGAATTGTTTGTTGTTTCATGGTGGTATAGGAATCATTCTATGCACACGCTCTTATTTCTCTTAAACTTATCACCTAGCCCTATGGTGGGCCTTGCTATATTTAAACCTAATGAAGCTAGTTCAAGAAGGAAACATTTATGGGCCAAGAAAGGAAAATGATTCAAGAGGGTCATGAAGAATTATTCTCATATTACATGAGGCCTTATGCCAATACTTGAGAATCTATTAAAGATACTCCATCTGGATTCCTCGTCTGCATAGTGATTTAGAATAGAAAGTTAGCACATATTAGTGTTGCATTGTACAAAGAGAATTTATGAGATGATACCACAACATTAAATAAAGTATCATTTCTTTTTCTCAAATCTAAAAAGAGAGATTCAGTTCATAAGAGCATCCAAGTACCCTAAAATTCAATGGCCCAAGGAAGGAGATCTCCTTGCAAGGCATGTCACTAGAATAGGGAAGTGGAATAATATTGATGACATAAACATTATACCCAGGTGTTACACATTATTTTAGTCATCCTGGTGATGTTTCTACAGCATGTGTTCTGGTGCCAATTTTGTTATTGGATAAATCAGTGAATGCAAACATAAACTAATCTCCCTAGATCCACCTGGATCTAGAACAAAACAAGATAGGACATGACGCTTTCCCTAAGATTTAATCATTGAGTTTACTATCAAACAATATATTAATGGCATACCTTTGAATATCACTTTATTATATTTTTGTTGTCCCTGCTCTTCTTTGGTGCTCTTGTGATATTGGATCTGCAATGAAACACAAACCAACCAAAGTGAAAGAAACAATAGTATATTCAATGAAAACTTACACATGTGATCAAGGAGTCATGTAATAAAATTAGAATGATTTT
>JASDQU010027329.1:9675-21737 GCA_032191745.1 Picea mariana
CTAGCCACCAAACCGCCTTCCCATATCGCCCACACTCCCGCTGACACCTATCCTCCACTCACCACTTTCGCATGCCTGTCCCTTTCCCATTGTCATTTCTCCCCCCTCTCACCTCTCGACATCTGTCTTCCCCTCACGCTCCATGTCACCTCCACTGCCATTGTCGTTGACCCCTTGACCAATCACCCCTCTACCTCCACGTCCTTTCCACTCGCCACATCACCCTCACGCCTTTGCACCTCATCTCCCGCATGCTTTCGCTCACTTGTTCCCAGTCATCGCCCGACCAGCCGCAGCCTTCCACATGGCCATCATTCACTCATCCTACCAATCGAGCTCGCGCCAATTACCTCGTCCACTCACCATCGTCCTCCTCCACGTCCGCCTACCAGATCGCTCTGCACACATCCAGTAAAGATATAAGTGGCAAAGGAGCAGAGTAAGGATGACACGTTTTCAAGGTGCCGTGTTGACTCAATGCCCGTCATGATCCCAATGAATCAATTAATGAAAGCGGGGGTGGTGGTTGAAACATCGTCTACCCCCATAAATAGAAAGATAGAAAAGGATCGGTCGTGGAAGCAAACTGTCGACCCGTAGTCCCCCTGCAAGCAGATTTTCCTGCCAACTCATGCTGCTCTGAGCTCGCGTTTGATAGAGATATGCATGGGCAGTCTAACAGAAGACTACGTGCACGTTCAGTTTGACAGAGAGCTCGTTGACTCAAAGTTTTGACTGTAGTGGCGAATTATTCTGAGTTAAATAATTAGTTTTGATATTTTGTTATGGTCGGATGGTTGAGCAAGGCTCCCGCATTGTAAAATTTTGATGAAGCATACTGGTTCTCTGGTTATGTAACTTGATTGGGGACTTCTTGATCAATCTAAGTCAACTTTATTTCACTTCTCTGTAAACAGTTGTGCTAAGACACTTGGGCATGGAGGATCCAGTCAAGTGTCGTTATGCTGTTGTAATGTAGGTTTGATTGTCGCAGTATCGTGACCAGTTTTAGTCAGTTTTCTTCTGCCCTCTTATTTGCCTCTGATACTGAAGTATTCATGATTGAAGGATTCATATGGATTGTTTTAGTTGTATTATGATGGATGTTTGATTATAGTGATGTTACAACGCTCTTCAGTTTTCAGAGACTTTGAATCCAAGAGGATCTTGTGTTTGAAGTTTTTTCTCCTTAGGTTGCTTGAAGACCTGATGTCCATAGCAGACCTCTACATTTTCCTCACCAAAGTCTTCCTGCTACTCACCTTTACTACAGCTTACTGAATGAAGTTGACCAAGACCTCAATTGCTTGTGCATACTAGTCTAGTTTTCTGAGTTAAAACGATATTATCTTGAGTCTTACCCATTTGACCTGTTTAAAATTATTCAATGTGACATATAATCTGATGAGTATTGGGCTTATCCTCTCGCAGTCGGAGGGTGACTCTCAGTGCTAATAGGACTCAAGAGAATGTGAAGAAGCTAAATAGGCTACTTCCTTGGGGGTGTAAACCCTTTTACTCCCCAAGGCAAACTTCTCTTAGCTGGGTTCCAACTAGGAGGGTGTATGCAATTATACTCCTTTTAGTAAACCCTTATGAAGTAATATTCCCTTAGCAATAAAATGGTGGAAACACAAGTAGGGGTGTATGCCCTTATACTCCCTAGTTGACTCAAGCAAATAGAACCTTTAACTTGTACAAATAATAATACAATGAAATAAATGGCACCTTCAAGGATTAAAAGGCAATAAAAGCTAGACTAACCACCAAAAAAGCAATGAAGAAAGCCTTCCAAGGCTAGCGCACCATCTCCATCAACCATAACCAAGACATAGCCAAAAACAAAAGCACAAGAGAGATAACCAGCCAAACAAAGCTAAAATTTCAGTCCAAGAGCCTCTCACAATGGAGAGTTATGTTATGAAAATGAGATCTTATGATCTCTATTTATACAAAATGTAGCTAACATAGTCTGTCCACATAATATTAGGGAAAACACAAGATTAGGGGTCAACAACCCTAATCTTTCCCCTTTACAAAGATAATATTTAAAAATTCTCTTTAATTTCAATTTTGCACAGAGAAAACCCTAAAACAAAGGCGACGTCATCCCTTGAAGGAGGACTTTTTGGCAAATTGAGCAAGTCGTTGGAGCTGGGCTGCAAAGTAGGGCCTCCAAAGCCCATGTGGCAATCATCTGGAGCCTCTCCACCTCAAAATGCCATGTGAATGAAATGGATGGGGGAAGTACTCAATGGGCATGGATCCATAATATCTCATTTATGGGTGCTTTTGTGGAGGGTGTGTCGCACCTTCATCCATAATGCATTTATTCCAAGCCCATCAATTGCCTTTTATCTTTCTTTCTTCGTATTTTCTTTCAATATAGCATAGGGTGAGTTGGAGGCCACTGCCTTGGTATGGTGACCAGATATCGATAGTGTCACCCACAAGTACTTTCACGGAAATGAAAAGGTTGGCTCGTGATGAGACCCCCTTTCCCTAATCCATGTAATTAAGAGTCATTACCATGGTGTGATGGCCAGAAATGGTAATGTCATACCGTTAGATACCCATGGACGTGATAGGTTGGCTCATGATGAGACCCCCTATCCTCATCTGATCCTTTAAGCATCTTTATTTACTCTTTTCACGGGTCCTTATTTTCTTGCGGAGAAGCTTTTCATTGCTTTCTCGGGATCTCATGGACGAAGCATCTGGAAGGTTCTTTCATTAGGATTTTATCTTTTTCCAGCTAACTCCCCTATGGGCCTTCAGCCCCTTCTTTCCATGAAATGAGGAATGGTCCCTTCTAGGGTCAATCTACCCCAAAATCCCAAGAGATGATGTCATGAGGAGAAAAAAATGATGGAAAGTGGTAAGTATGGTCGAGAGTGGCAGGATGACTCATCAAAGGAAGCTCCCAGAAACACCCCATCCTAAGGGTGACCATCTACTTGAGTGCCCCAAGCCAACCACCCGCATTTAAGCAAGGTAAAAGGCATAGTTTCCAAAGCAAATGTCTCATAATAAATAATAACCTCTGATACACAAGCTAGAATGCCTCAAATATTAAAATGATACCCACCATCATACTTGACTTGTATTGCATGGAGCAAGACCCAAGTTACCTATGGTGGCAAGCTAGTGTGGATGATTACCAAGTGTTAAGTCATTATGGTGGCGATGTGGGTCTCTAGTTGTGCAAAAGGGATATTGTTGGTCATGTGGCCTCTCGACACTCCATATCTACAACCTGAGGACCTCGAGACGTTATCTCCTTAGTTATCCACAAAATGGGGATAACATCTGGCTCCTACTTGGGGACATGTGCTCATCATAGAGTGCATGAGAACCGCATCATCTCCTGGTAGACCTGTGCCTGCAAGGAAACATCAAATTGTCAAGTGCAGGATGGCCTACTCATCCTTGTTCTCATATGGCCATAATCAAAACCAACTAAGCTAGAAAAAGAAAATTTTGACAAAATTTCTAACTAAGTATACATATATGATGATGAAATCAATAATGCAAGTAGAGAAAAATGAAAATGAAATGCAACTAAACTAATATGAGAAAACAAAATGCAAGATGTAACAAAGCAAGATGACTTACCTGGGGTCCTGGGACCCTGAAGATCAAGTCCCGAAGGTCTTAAGTGAAATCGTACAACCAGTGCAACCACATGATCAACGGACGAATACATTTCCCCCTGTGCTTAATGATGTGAAACAACAAAGATAAGTCCAGCGCATAGTAATCATGAGCATAAATAGACATATAATCAATCATGAAATAAAACTCATGGAGATGGGTGGGAGGGAGAAAATCCTGCTAAAAAGAGAAACCACAATCTCGATCGTCCTGGAACTCCTGCCTACAAGCATAGCCACAAGCCCGATCTATCCATATCTGGAGTGGACTGGAATATGTAAATGATGGCTCATCTTCATCCTCATCAACACAATGAGATAACTCAAGAAGACCCCATGCTTCACCCAAGGGGAAGAAATGAGGTATGGGACGGGTTCAGGTCTAGAAGAAGAAAAGTGTTGCCTCTTCGTCTGCGAATCCTCATGAGAATCTCTAAGAAGACAAAACTTATGCTTCATAGAGTGAACCTCTGATTGCCCCTGGATGGCTATGTCTTGGTACTCGTCCAAAATCAAGGGCGAATATGGCTAAAAATCCTCATAGAACAAATATGCATCCTTGAGAGGATATGCATCACAACTCCTAAGGGATGACTCGAAATCACCCTGAAGATGCTGTGACAAGTCATCCTCAAATGGATTGAACAAATCCGTGATCATACCACCATCACCATCCCAAACATCTGAGTCATATATGCATGGAGACCAATCCTTTGTTTGAGGGCTACCCTCAACATCATAGGTGGGATCTCTGTCAAAGGTGAAAAGGCTCATGTCCCATCCACGTTCTCCAGTGTGTATGAAAGTGTCGATATGCTGACCAACTATATCCAAGGGATCTTCTAGTGCTCCTTCACTTCTAGGATCATCGAACATGTTGTCATCAAGATCCTCGAAAGGGTCATAACTCATAGTGTTCTCCTCTGAATCTTCAACATGATAAGCTTCATCAGGATCTTCTTGGAAGATTTCTTCATAAGCATGTTCTTCAAGCACCTCTTTGTATGTGAGGGCTTGGTCTTCGACAGATTCATGCAATAACTTTTTTACTTGCTTCATCAGCTCTTCAACAGCTTTATTAGCAGCTCTTTCCCTTTCCATCTCCAAAATTTCCTTCCATGAGAAATGGAGTGGATTGGGTTGATTCCAAGGTGTCATAGTCCCATTGACTAGAAGAACACCTCAAAGGGGTCTCCAGGGGAGGGCAAGGCTCCTCAAAAAACGAAAAGGGGAAGCAGGGGAAAGGTAAGTAATGAAAAGGTGGAGTCGCCAGACAAACATTGGAGATGGTTTGTCAAAGGAAAATGGGTAGGTTCTTGGAGTGGAGTCGCCAGAAAAGCTCAGGGTGAAGGCTTTGGGAAAGAGACTTGCCAAAAGTGTCGTTTAGGGCACGAAGAGGATTCAAAATCCCCCCCGACAACTGCGCCAAAATGTTATAGCGCAAATTGTAGGTTGAGCAAATCCCGACCCAACAACAAGGCAAATGCTACAACWATGGGACACTACACCCAATGTCACCTCAATGTAGGTCCCGCACTTCAAGGGTGACTAGGCTACTCTAGGGAGGCGATCCCGGTGACCCTAGGGGGAATGAAAACGATGAAGGGAAGTGTAAGGAGAAGTCCCCCGAAAGGTCAAGCGATGGAAGAAAAGATTGGTTGAAAATGGTAAGTGAAGAGAGGTAAATGGATACCGAGTAAAGAGATAGTTGTCGGTGCACCTGTACCTGCCCTACACAAGAAAAGACACTTTTCCAACCAAGTATAGTAATGGATCAGCAAGTTAAGCTTCTTGTCCCTAAAATACAGCAGTATACAAGTTAGTAAATCAGCAATAGATTACATCCAAATCAGCAAGTAAAAGGTCTATACTAGCTAGAAATGTCAACAATAAAACTAGTAACCAATGTGGACCGAAAATAGCACTTCAAGACTGAATAAAGATGGTTGTCATAAAAGTAAATTTATGCAGCAGTATATCAGCCTTACGGATGTAGCATTCAATGAAGTACAACAGCAAATCTGACCATCAAAAAGTGCCCAAAGCTAGCCCAATAGATGCACCTAGGTTAGTAGGTTAAACTAGCAAAATTAGAGTGTTAGTCTAAGGTTAGTTTGTGAGATATTAAAGATGGTTGTCATAAAAGTAAATTTATGCAGCAGTATATCAGCCTTACGGATGTAGCATTCAATGAAGTACAACAGCAAATCTGACCATCAAAAAGTGCCCAAAGCTAGCCCAATAGATGCACCTAGGTTAGTAGGTTAAACTAGCAAAATTAGAGTGTTAGTCTAAGGTTAGTTTGTGAGATATTAGCAGTTAGGATTAGATTTTAAAGCAGTCCTCATGGTTGTAGGTTAGTTTTACTACAGCAATAAGAATTTGTAGCAGAAAGAGGACGCCCTAAGGGAGGAAGAATCCCCAAGACATCAAGATCATTATCCAAAAGAGACAACTTCAAAACTTGAAATTTGTATGTTTACCAAGGCAACAATTTATTTCTCCCATGCAATAAGTAAATGACTAGTGCCTTTAAAAAAAGGGTTAATGGAGTCAAGAGAATGTGAAGAAGCTAGATAGGCTACTTCCTTGGGGGTGTAAACCCTTTTTCTCCGCAAGGAAAGCTTCTCTTAGCTAGGGTTTCAACTAGGAGGGTGTATGCAATTATACTTCTCTTAGTAAACCTTTATGAAGCAATATTCCCTTAGCAATAAAATGGTGGAAACACAAGTAGTGGTCTATGCCCTTATACTCCCTATGTAATGTCCCCATTTTGGGACATTATTACATTACAGAGTGTTATGCCTAACAGAGTAGCCAAATAGGGGTGACATCGAGTTCGGGAGATATTGAGGGGTTTTATTGGGCCCGACTTGCATCGTACATCATATTTCATCATCAGGATCCATTCCGCACAGCTTGGCGTTGGTTCCGTTGCATTCCGACGATTTCCGTAATTTTGAGTTATTATGGGTCATATTTTAATTATATTCACTAAGAAGGTCATAATGGGCATATTACTTGGAGAAACCTCTTAGTGTAATAGCTCATCGGAATCGGGAGGAAGATCACTACAAGATAACATGATGAGAAGTAACTTTTAGTGGCCAGAGAAGCCATAAGGATGGATAAATCACTTTTTAGAGTTAAAATGGTTAATTAATTAATTAAGTGATTTAATCAAGGAATAATAAAATAAAGAAAAAGTCACTTGGAAAGAAAAGGTGAACAGGGGTGGTTTAAAGGAGAGACAGGGGCCTCTATTCTCTCATTATGATGATTGATTATTTTGTATTCAACCTCTTGGCTTGGAGAGCTCTTAGAACTTGGGGTTTTGAGGGTTTTGGTGACAAACCCTAGGATTGGTTTCGGTGTTGCAACGATACACCCTAGCTAATCATTTTGTGGGAAGAGATCACTTTAATCTCTTCCTTGTTCTTCATTGCAGAGATTATACTTCTAATTAGCAGCGAAGTGTTCGAGTTGTGGCTGAGATTTTAGGGTGTGGGGCGAATTAGTGATTGTGGGACGGGCTCTTGTCGTGTTGGGCGCATATTCCTCACTGTTGGGCGCTTCTCTTTTATATTGGACAACAATACTAGCAGTTGGGCGCTTCTCTTTTATATTGGACAGCAATACTAGCAGTTGGGAGCATTTTTCTTCATTGTTGGGTGTCAATCACTCCTTGGGCGCATTCATTCACTATTTGGGTGCACTCTAATCTAGAACTGAACTGAAAATACTTGCTGGGCATGTTCTCTCTCTTGCTGGGGGCATTACTCATTCTATGGGACGGATTACTCTGCTGGTTCGTGGTTATTTTCCCTGACTGGTCTGTATACCAGTGTGTGGGAATGATTTCCTTCAGGGAATCGAGTTATGGGAAGAGTATTCCCCTCTTTTGAGCTGTATCTTTCACTGGGGAGGTCAAACTAGCTGTTGGAGGCCAAGTTAATGTTCTGGGTCACCTTCCTTCCAGTTTGGGACAAGTTTGTTACTCCTATACTACTGTGCTTCAACCATTATATTCGCTGTAGCAAAGACACTCCAGATCTGGCCATTTTCATTGTTATGGTATATCCACATACCTACAGGCAGCGCCAGATCTCATGAACAGGTCAGAAAGATTCATTTTATTTACTATGTGCATTGAAGGCATCACTGTGAGCTATCACCCTGATACATCAGTCCAGAAATAAATAAATAAAGCAGCCATGTTTATTTCTGCATAATTTCTGTGTTTGCAATCAGATTTCTTTAAGTTATTTGCAGCTATTGCTATTGTTTTTTTGGGGAATAAAGATAACTACACCTCTTCCGTCTTACATCAAAATATCAGTTTGTATTTCTGTGGTTCTTTAATGCTTGCTGTTATATAATTTACTGTGGAGAAAAAAGGAAATTTCTGGGTGTTTGAACAGCATATAAAACTATGTATAACAGTCACAAAACTACCTATAACCAAGACATAGCCATAACCAAAATCACAAGAGAGAGAACTAGCCAAAGAGAGCGAAAATTCCAGTCCAAGAGCCTCTCACAATGGAGAGTTATGTTATGAAAATGAGATCTTATGATCTCTATTTATACAAAATGTAGCTAACATAGTTTGTCCACATAATATTAGGGAAAACAAAAGATTAGGGGTCAACAACCCTAATCGTGCCCCTTTACAAAGATAATATTTTAAAAATCTCTTTAATTTCATTTTTGCAGAAAAAAAACCCTACAACAAAGGTGACATCATCCCTTGAAGCAGAACGTTTTGGCAAATTGTGCAAATCGTTGGAGCTGGGCTGCAAAGTAGGGACTCCAAAGGCCATCTGGCAATCATCTGGAGCCTCTCCACCTCAAAATCCCATGTTTCATGCTCTGATTCATCATCAACCACCATATGCCCCTCAAATGTGACATCACACCCCTAGGGAGTAACGTTTTGCCCCTTCTGGGCAAGTCATTTGGCATGCAAAGGGTGGGCTATGTCTATCCAGTTGTCTCCTAGGCCTCCGAAAGCATCTCTTTGCCGTCTGGCATGTGGGCCTATGTCATCCATCCTGTGGGTTGCTTGCCCTCATGGAAGCCCAAGCTAGGCTTGTTCTTCCAAAACTGGCCACCAACCTGTACCTACAAGACAAATGGATACGCCCTCCAAGGATCTCAAGTCAAAGCATCACGATGAGTGAATCAAGTCAATAAAAGAGCCATTAAAGCATGTATACCGGGACTACATCATACAAACGTGTGCTTAAGAAACTAGGCGTTTTGCCAAGTTTGGTTGTGGGTGGGTTGGCATGGTACTTCTTTTCAATGGTAAGTCTAGGAACAAACCTATCTAAGTCATGTGAATGAAATGAAATGGATGGGGGAAATACTTAATGGGCATGGGGTTCATGATATGCAAGGGTCCATACTCCATAGTATCTCATTTATGGGTGCCTTTGTGGAGGGTATGCCGCACCTTCGTCCATAATTCATTTTTTCCAAGCCCATCAATTGTCTTTTATCTTTCTTTCTTTGTATTTTCTTTCAATATAGCATAGGGTGAGTTGGAGGCCACTGCCCTGGTATGGTGACCAGATATCGACAATGTCACCCACAAGTACTTTCATGGAAATGAGAAGGTTGGCTCGTGATGAGACCCCCTTTCCCTCAGCCATGCAACTGAGAGCCATTACCATGGTACGATGGCTAGAAATGGTAATGTCGTACCTTTAGATACCCATGGATGTGATAGGTTGGCTCGTGATGAGACCCCCTATCCTCAACTGATCCTTTAAGCATTTTTATTTACTCTTTTCATGGGGTCCTTATTTTCTTATGAAGAAGCTTTTCATTGCTTCCTCGGGATCCCCTGGGCAAAGCATCTGGAAGGTTCTTTCATTAGGCTTTTATCTTTTGCCAGTTAACTCCCCTCTAGGCCTTCAGCCCCTTCTTCCCATGAAATGAGGAATGGTACCTTATAGGGTCAATCTACCCAAAAATCCCAAGAGATGATGTCATGAGGGGAAATAATGATGGAAATTGGTAAGTGAAATTGGTAAGTATGGTCAGGAGTGGCACAATGACTCGTCAAAGGAAGCTCCCAGAAACACCCCATCCTAAGGGTGACCATCTACTTGAGTGCCCCAAGCCAACCACCAGCATTTAAACAAGGTAAAAGCCATAGCTTCCAAACAAAATGTCTCATAATCACAAATAACCTCTGATACACAAGCTAGAATGCCTCAAATATTAAAATGATACCCACCATCATACCTGAATTGTATCACATGGACCAAGACCCAAGTGACCTGTGGTGGCAAGCTAGTGTGGATGATGACCAAGTGCTGAGTCACTGTGTTGGCTATGCGGGTCTCTAGCTTTGCAAAAAGGATATTGTTGGTCATGTGGCCTCTCGACACTCCATATCTGCAACCTGAAGGACTCAAGACGTAATCTCCTTAGTTATCCACAAAATGGGGATAATAGGTCCAAAGGTACGAACACAACTTGTCATTGTGAAAGATGTTCGGAAGTCAAAAAATGACAAGGATCATCTAATCAAGGCCCAATGATATTCAACCTTGTCAGATGCGATATAACCGCCAATGAGGCTAACGGCCACCAAGGTGCTCTACTTTTGGGTCATCCATAGATAATGAGTCGGAGTCGATACAAGATGACCTGCTAAAATGAAGAGAAATGATGTCTCTTTCCCCTCAACGTGAAGTGATAACTCAAGAAGATCAAGACTAAAGAACCAAGTACCATATCCCTATCGATGGATGAGGGGGACAACTAACTCAAAGCAAAAGACTCAATGATAAGAGATGAGGAGACAAGACATAAGATGACTCAAGACACTCATATGTCTCCTCAAACTACCCATCCTAAAGGCTCAATGCTGCAAGAACATGACAAACGGGACCCCCATCCAAGCTTACTCAATTGATAGACACAAAGGCTCAGCATGTGAAAGATAGACATTCACATTTTGACCCAGGAAAAGCACTAGTGGACAGCCACTTATTCTATGAAAGGAAAGACACATAAGACACCACCACATGCTGACATAATTTGGAAAAAATCAGCAACACTTAAAGCAAAGGATGAAAAATAAATACTGAAAGGAAAGACACTTGCAAAGGAAAGAAAATTGTTGTCCTAAAACTGTAAAAAATCAACAAGGAAAGACATGAAAAGACAATGTTGAAAGGAAAGACAAGTACCCTAAACCCAAAAGTTTCACCTCAAAGCTGCCATGATTAAATCATCATACTCAAAGGACCAATGTAACCATGCAGCCAAATGATCATCCTGACGAGAGAGGTCAACAAAGTCAACCTTCCAAGGGGAACAATCGTGAAATCTCATATGACCCAAAATTGCCTTGATGTATTTGCTAATGAAGGCATAGTTGAAGGATGCTAGTTGATTGAAGGCTACTGGTTGGGATTTAGAACATGGTATTTCAACAGTAAGAAGCGTGAATGCATGAGAGCCAAAACTCTTTGAATCAACCTGCTAAAATACCTCCATCATTCTGAGCTCCACTGGGTCATGATGAACTCTAATATCTAAGCTCTGATCAGTCATAGGATCCTGCTGAGGAACAAGATCTAGTTGTGGGACCATAGGTAAAGTGCAAGGGATATCATCCTCCGGTGGAACCAAAGGTGGCTCCTCCTGTTGTAATGGTATCTGATCAAGTTGTTCTTGAACCACTACTATGATAGGAAAGGATGAAGCCTCTGCTGGGATGGGCACAGATGAAATCACATGTTGACTGATCTCTACTTGGTTAACCTATGGCTCCTCCTCTTGAAACTTTTCATCCTCTTGAAATTTTTCATCTTCACTAACGAGAGGAGCCAATGAACACTCTTGAGCATTCAAATCTTCACCTTCATCTTCTCAAAACTCTGCATGTGACTCAAATGGTGCAGCTATTAGTTCCGGATCATCTAAAAATGGGCTATCACCCTCCTATTCATCCCTAGGAACTTGATATGGTGCAAGTTGTGGTTAATCCAGTGTTACCAGAGCATGGGAGCGAAGCGGGAGCGGGAGCGGGAAGCGAGAGCGTGGGAGCGCATTTTTCAAAAAATAGTCGGGATCGAAGCGTCTCCAAAGCATTTTTATATATATTCAAAAGAAAACATGTAGAATGCCAAACTAGATGCAAAATTTATGAAACATGTATGTTTGTGATACTTCCAATATATGAAATGACATCTAAATTCCATAGTATCCATCATTCCATGAATCTTATGTAGTACATTAATGAATAATCATTCAAGCATCAACCATCTAGATTCTAGCTGCTAACAATTACACATACAAAGTAATAAATTGAAATACATTTTACAAATACAAATACAAACCATATAGATTCTAGCAATTACAAACATACAAACTTTAGAACCATAT
>JASDQU010027329.1:23659-39243 GCA_032191745.1 Picea mariana
ATATAGTGACGCAACATTCTTATGTATATGAGCTGATTTGATATTGCATTAATGATATGATACATGGTTTAATTGTACACATTGAATGCTCTTGATATACTTGTTGAAGAAGTGACTTTTCCCTTTGTTTGATAATCATTGACTTCGTCAATAATTATATTTATTCATTGCTCATTTATACATTTGAAGATAGTCATTGATTTGATGAAGTACTAACCCACTGCAAGCACATACTCTAGTTGTATTTGTTTTGTCTCGCAAACAGGTGCATTCTTCAGCGGGTTTCTCTTCTTGACTATCTCACTTGGGCAGCAATCTGTGAAAGGGAACCTTAATCTTGGTCTTTCATCCTTTAGCCCTTCTTTAAACCCAGATTGCCTTAGGGACGTCTCCCTTGGACTTGCCCTCCTAAATAGAAAGAGCTCCCCATCGAGGTGACAGTGGGTGGGGAAGCTCCTGTTACGCCGGTTTCAAGCCCTGACTCAAGCTCTTGGACCTTTCCTACAAACCGTGCGATAACAGGGCCCACGCACAAAGCCAAAAAATTAAAAAAATAAAAAATAAAAACAAAAAAAAATCACTTTTTCGGGCCAAAATTCGGGGAGCACCCGCGTGGGTCTAGGAGCGCTCCGGGAGCGCGGTTCTGGGGGGTCGGGAGCGGGTTCTGTAGGTTCGAGAGCGTGGGGGGAAGCGGACCGGGAGCGAGCGGGAGCGTGGGGGGAAGCGGACCGGGAGCGAGCGGGAGATTTGGGCAACGGCAGGGAGCGCAAAAGGCAAGTCGAAAGCGCGGTTCGGGAGGGCCGGAGCACGAGAGGGAGCGTGGTTCGGGAGGGCCGGAGCACGAGAGGGAGCGCGATTCGGGGGTCCGAACCGGGGGGGGACGCTTCGGCAACCCTGTGTTAATCTTCACAGACTTCTTAAACTTCTGTAACAACCAATGGTTGAAGATCATCAAGTGGAATTACCTTCACTGGTAAGTCTAGGACATGGATCGGAAGGAGGTCACGGGATGCTAGATAATTTATTTCTAACTTCATAGCGGTAGCTTGCGCTTTCTCCAGATTTTGAGGGTCTTCATTCCTGATAAAAACACCAAAAATACCATCAAATGTCTCAAGATAATACATCAAAGCAACAACGCAGTTAGGCCTTACTCTATTAAAAATTCAATTGTAAAATTTTGAAAAACAAGCGTTAAATTGGAAAACAGTTTCACTTTCATGCTTTTTAATAATTGAAAAAATTGTGCAAAAGAAGAAAATGTCATGTGTATTTTCCCATCTCTCGATGAATTTCTCCTGGAAGGAATCCCATCCATCAATCGAAGCATAAGGAAGGGATTTGTACCATGCTCATGCCCCCCCTCGAGGGTCGACACAAACATCCTGATCACCACATCCTCATGTTCCACATCAAAATCGCCCACCACTTGTAAAAATTTAGCCAAGTGATCCTCAACTGATTCTCCCAACCTCCCTACAAACAAAGGTATGCGTTTAAGCCATTTACGTGCAGGTAAGTCATGAGGATAATCTGGGAATGCAACAAAACTTAGTGGGTCAAGAGCAGAAAATATCCACCTTATTGGTGGCCTCACAACAACAGTCTATTGTTAATCTCAAATAGAAACAACCACAATTGCTACCCTACTACTAGCTCTAGATGGAAATAAAACAAAGGATGAGGATGTTGAAGATACACTCACCATAGTGCTTGTCGAAAAAGAAATTACCTAAGAACTCATACACTTACCAACTTCGAGAGGAGTTCTTGGTAAAAGGATAGTCTTGTTCCAGAAAGATGTTCGAGTTACTTCAAGCTCGAAACTAGACCTTGTGAGGGAATCGAAACTGAAATATCTTCTTGTGTAAGTATCTTGTGGAGTCGCCAAGTGAGTCAGAAAAATAAAGCAATTAAAGTAAAAACTCACCGATGTTGTTGTCACCAAGGCTTGCGTTCCCCAGAGGTGGCACCAATTTGTTAGCACACTTTTCCACCCTCCAATTGAGCTAATAAATCTGATATATCAGCGATGCAAAAATGGTTGATTAAAGAAGTAAGGCCCCAAATTGTCACGGGCTAGACCCCTCTCCGTTTGGGCTGGTGCTTGCCAGCCTCAGAAGGGAGTCCCTAAGGTGATTTGTTGTTGTCCCTAAGTCTGATTTTCTGCATTTAATGACAAAAAACAACAGCTGTAATGTCTTGGATAGTGTGTTAATTCCGCCCAAGACATGAGGATAAAAGATAGTTTTAGCTTGGAGGGATCCTGCAGGGTTAGCACAAGAGAAATAGAAGAGAAATAAAGAAGGAAACTACTCAAGAGATCAATTAAAACCATAATGAGTAGTAAGAACTACTTAATCAATTGCAAGAATTAAATCAAATACCAACAAGAAGTAAGGTTCGACACAAACACAAAACCTCTTTATTATTGACTTGTCAAAGGGTTGATTGCACCACAATCAACAAGCTCACAACCATTACAATGATCACCCTTACTCAAGAGAAAGTAGCTAGCCTATAGAATGAGAGAGGAGAGGGAGAGAGAATAGAAAGGTAGAAAGAATGTGTTGCTGCCACAAAAATCCGAACATAATAATGAATAAATCTCTCCATAATAATGAATCCTTCAAACTCAACCGTGGGTATGTGCCTCCTCTATAGTAATGTTGATTCAATGAAGTTGTGGGAGGCTCCCCCATCAATCAACATTGACACCTTTTGTCCCTGCAAGACTCCTCTCATCCTGAAGGTGTTGTACTTGGGCACCCCACTAATGGATGCTAAGGTAGCTCTCTCCCCTGCCGTACTGTCATGACATGTAGCCTCCTCCTCTGCAGTTTCGGTGGTGTCTGCTTCCATGTTCTGGATGTGGTCGAAATCCTCCTCTTCTTCATTGTTTGATGTCATCTCTATGTAGTGAACTTGGCCATGGCCCATGCATTTGTGGGATGGGTTCCATGGCTCTTTCCATGTGTAGCATAGTTGCTTCCTCCTTAATTCTCTTATGGTATTCTCGTCCATCTTGCCTCTTCCCCTGTCAAACCCCTTTGGGTCTCGTCCTCCTGGGTTCAATGGAGGTCTTTGGTCTCTACCTCCGGTGTTAAGGGGTGGTCTAGGCACAAATTTCGGTTTTGCAACTGGCCCTAGATCTCTCGTCCTCCATATGGCATCCTGCAAGTTGGTGGGCTTAAAAGCCTTCACCCAACCCTTCAAGGGTTCCATCAACCCCTCAGTGAAGAGCATCATGAGTCTAGATAGTGATACGTCCTGCACCATGACTGCTAGGCTATGGAATTCCTCAATGTACACCTCTAGTGCTCCTGTCTGTCTGAGCTGTGTGAGCTCTCGGAAATGTAGCTTAGGATCCCCCTGGTCAAACCTGTCAATGAGTTTTTGAGTGAACTCTATGTATGCCACTATCTGATTGTGGCCTAGTGTGGTCAATCCATGATACCACCAATCATGAGCTTTACCATCCAAGTACCTGGTGGCAAACTTGATGGCCTCTATCTCCCTCATAGGGTTAAGCTGCAGGTACGTATCCATTTTTTGTACCCACGCCTATGCAGTCATCTTGGTCGATCCATCGAAGTATGGGATTTCCATTTTTCCAGCCCTGCACTCAAACTCATAATTGCTTATGTGGTTCGGCCTAGGTTTGCTCCTGAATTTGAGTTGAGAGTACTAATCAAGGGTCATTTGCCTCTGAACTGTTATACTCAAATCGTTGTATTCCCTGGTACATTTCGTCATCTGCTCAACAAAGTCATCTATGGGTTCATGTTGTGTGGGTTCATCTGTGAACGTGGGCAAGTATGGTCTAGGAGTAGCCCTGCTACCTGTTTGTCCATGTGGTGCTCCCCCTCCATGGCTCCCCTCAGACTGATGATAGGGAATATGCTCTGGATGATACCTGTTCCCTCCATGAGATCCACTCGTCTCCCTGTTGTCATACGCCTCTGGAACTTTCCCCTTGTGACTCATTTCCATCAACATTGTTGCTATCCTAGTCTGGTTTGCATCTACCTTCCTCAAGGTCTCAGATATTTCAGCGTGTCCCCTACGATTTGTTTCTTGGTACTCCTGTAAGTGGTTGACCAATGTACTTTATGTCTGGTTTATGGACTTCTGGAATTCTTGTGCTAAGAATGCCAAGCCCTGTGGCTCAATGTCATCACCTGAACCCTCCATCTCGGCTTCTGTTTCACTTGTTTGTTTCTTCCTTCAGCCCATATAGATACCACTGAACTTCTGCATGCGCTAATCCTCACAGTATGGGAGGATCGAAGCTCTGATACCACTGTAATGTTCCCAAGCCAATTTTTTCACTGGGGAACACTAGCTAACCACTGAATTAATTGTTTGATTGTCTTTATGTGCAGGTTGGCCTCTCAAGTTTCGGCCTTAGGGTTATATTTAGTTATTCAGCATGGATTATGAAGATGTCAAAATAATGCAAGATCTAATCAACACACAAGATATGGAACTCCACAAGCATAGATCTGACCTTTAATATTATGAAAGCATGAACCTGATACAATATAGAAGCAGATATGGAATAACATCAAATGGCTCCGAGATAGAAGATATGAGCTACTACAAAATGCTCCCGACAATACAAAATAGGCCTCCAAAGGCTGAATATATGATGAAGACCCAAATACAAGAAGAGCTAGGGTTACGTCCAACCCCCTAGTTGCTGGCACGTCCTGCTGGATGGATGAGAAAGCCAAGGTTTCGGCCCAACTGAAGGAGACCTCCAAACGATGCCAAACTTCACCAAAGGATAGATCAGGACAAGGGAAACCCTTCCCTGAAGTATGAAGTCCAAATGCCAAGTCTTCCTCCTCCAAACTGCCAAAACCCTAATCAAGACTGTGCCCTCCTGAAACCCTGAAGTGCCTAATAATTCGGCCCTGATGAAGGAAGCCTCCAAAACTCCTGAAACTCTCTAGGATGATAGATCGAGCTGCCACAAGTCACTGGGAGAAGTTTCACAACTAGCTCTGAGGTATAACCCCCTGGATCTGACAATATCTGAATCACCAATACGCTGCTGTCCCAAACCTGTAGATAATAATCTGGCCGAAGTAACTCCTCCAAAATGCCTCCAAACTGATGAGCAAGGTCCTGCAAGAAAAACCCAAGTGCTAGAATGTCTCTAGGCCCTATCAGGCTGTCACAATGTTGGAACGAACTTATCTTCATGCAATGGTGTGCCCCTGCTGGAAAACCCTTAATGGGACGGCCCTGCTGCCCTCCTGAATCGATGAAGGAACCTGTGAGGAGTGTAGAATGGTGTGGGTGGAGTATTTCATCCCCGAGACCAAGCTTGGAACAAGGTGAGTGGAATCTTTCACCACTGAGTTGTTCTCTAGGATTTGTAATCTCAAAACCCTCAAAACTGTGTGCTCAAGAGCTCAACAAGCAAATACCAAAATATCCAAGATGTCATGAAAGGTGCACCCTAGCCTTTCCTTTATACTTCCATTCTATTTCCCTGTTGAGTTAGTTTAACCCCTAGGTCAACTCCTAACTCAACCTCCAGCGTTCTAATTCTTCATTGAGTTACTTTTTATTCTTTTTCCCTTTTTCCAAGTCAACTTCAAAATATAACATTGAGTTAGCTGACCTTTCCCCATGCTATATGAGACTATGGTCTAGTGGGGATGTCTAGACCACTAAGTCTTCCCAAACCTCTTCATCAAGAGGTGGGGGACATTACATAAAGAACACTTTAATTAATTAATTAAAAGGGGGGATTCACTTTAGTTAATAAAGGTGTGGACATATGAATAGGTGGGTTAGTGTTAGGAAAAGGGGTTAAAGGATATGTTTGAAAGGAAGGGGGTTAGAATAAGACAAGGGAAATTAATTAATTGATTAAAAGGAGGAGATACGCTTTAATTAATAAAGGTAGGATAAAGGTGAGTGAGGTATTAAAGTCGAAGGGGGAAAGTAGTACATAGAGAGTTAAGGAGATGTGCCTTTGGTCAAATGGTGCCATGTAGATGCCACATCACACTTAAACTCTGCCACATGTTGAAATCTGAGCTTGCCCCTTGTCAGTGTTGGAGATGATGATAACTACTAAAAATAGAGATTTCCAAAAATAGTCATTCAGTCCCAAAAATTTAAAACTTGTTGAAACTGACCCAAACTCTCCAAGAATGCTCGGGATGACTAGGAGACCACCACCATGCGTCCACTGCTAAAAATGGAAAGTTGTTCGCATGTCCATGACATTAAACCACAACTTCATGACATGCCAAGGGCTTATATCATCATGTCTAAACAAATATTACGCATGGAGTATCAATGGAGTGACTTGGACCACCAAGGAGTATCTGAGCATCTGAAGTAAGTACATCATGGTTCATCAATCGAGCATCATATCACGATTGGAGAATAGAAGGGACTAAGTTTGGAACTAGTCAAAGATGAATGATAGCTCGTGCAAAAAAGTACATGATACAGTTGTAAGGGTATCCAAAGGTTGCTACCCTTGAGAGGGTAGCAGTCACAATATACAAGGAAAGACGCATACGTTGTGTAATTTATGTAACACCCATTTTCTAGATATGTTTTTGCTATTTGATTTCCAGCTATTGTGTCATTAATGCTATGGTCTGAAATTTATTTCTAGATTAATTAAATTCAGCATTCTACTTGTTTGATTGAGATCATAATGAATTTAGTCACCTAGGGCTTGGGAAAGTTTCATACTAATACAATGTCAAAGCCACACACAATACACATAAATGCAAGGAAGAAATTGAAGAGAGAGAAAAGGTACTTGCTTAATTGTTGAATGGAGTAATGTCACAATATACAAGGAAAGACACATACGTTGTGTAATTTATATAACACCCATTTTCAAGCTTATTTTATTAATTAAATAATTAAGTTATGTTATGACCTCACCTACCCTTATTATATAAATTAACATTATAACAAAAGTACTCAATGTACATTAACAAAACTCCTAATTAAATATGACCATTATAACAATAATCTAACAATAGTGCCTTAAAATGAGAGAAAATGATCACATGTCTATTCAAGTACAGCCTTTTGTGACTTAGCTTAGGCTATTCATGATTGTTCAATCTTTTAGACGATTATCTTTATTGACAAGGGTAGGAACTTAAAGTCGCAATACCATTATTGCAGTTGCGTTGATTTTGATAACTGTTTACTTATCAACAGAATTTGTTTCTCTGTGTCTTCAAAATGAAGCATTAGACATCAAAATGGAAACCGCTAATCAAATTAGAAGATTATTATGACCGCCCCTGTTTTGGTTCATGTGGAACTAGTTTTAACTCAACTGTATGAGATTGTCAAAAAGGCTTACAAAATTAGGTAATATCACCGAGATCATTCAAATTTGGCCTTCACAAGGATGTTGATGGTAAAAGGTGCAAGTGACACAAATTAAGATTCTAGGTAAATATAATTTCAATAATAGCAAGAGTTTGACATGTACCTCAAATTGAGAGCCTCATATCCTTCAGTAACACAAACAACAAAACACAATGCACAACTATCAGCTTAGACAGTTATTATTATGGTAGTCTAAAAGTACTAAAATTACAAGCGAACCTTTCACAGTACACTTCAAAACATAAGTAGAAATTAAAGCAAGGGACCACAAGGAAGCAGTGAAAAAATGGAGAATCTTCAGCATGAGAACAAGTTTCTACCAACTGATGAGTATAAAAGCACAAGATTGGATCGATATAAAAATGCATCTACATTGTAAAAACTACTCTGCTAGATTTAAGGCTATGTTCAAGCAAGCATTTTAATGCTTTAAAAACTATAATGCTTCTACAAGAAAATTCCTTTGGTAAACCACTATGATGTATAGTGAGATCAATCTAATTGAGGTTTTCATTAAAGTTTTGATATAACAAGAGAACCAAGAATGTGACCAGATTGGCACTTGTATAACACTTTGTTCTTTTAAGATCCCTTGTTACTGTTGAGATAAGATAAGATAATTTTATTAATGTCCAACTAATGACCACTGAAGTAGGTCAATGGGACTGCCAAGTACAATGATGTTGATACAAAGCGGGAGCTCAAAAAAAACTTATTCATATTTTTGAGAGTTTACAAGCTATGTTTAGAGTTCAGATTGGAACCCATTTTATATCGACCAAGTAGCGATGTTGTACAACTAACAATATACTAATATATTATGACCTTCCTAATCTACACTATTAAAACAACCCTTCATGAGAAAAATGCCAAGTAGATTAGCAATCATGCAAACTTTGTAAAAATGTGTAACCAGCACACATGCAATACTAGGTAAACACTCAATTGAGATGTATGTCCAATAACAAGCCATATCAACTAGACAAATTGCATATTAGAAAAAAATTTAAAAATCAGTCTTTCACAATATTTTAGAATATGTATAAAGACTTGGATCATTTACAAAGAAAGATTGGTGATTAAATGAGCTTATCTTGAGATCAAGGGGGTTTGGGCCTCCCTAACTTAAAAAACAAAGGGGTGGCCCTTGATGGCAAAACATTGACACGGGGAATGGATGGGAAGGCCCCTTTATGGATTTTAGCGCATCACCAAATCCAAAATGCTCAACATATTCGAGGGATTAGAGATCATATTAACACCGAAAATGGATTTTTCCCAAAATTCATTTCGGGCATTCGATAGAGATGATTCGTGGGGACTTGCAACACCTAAGCCACCAAATTGGCCAATCCAGACTCCACCTCATACACACTCCCTTTGGACCATGCACTTTGATGGTGCTAGAGCTAGATATGGATCACGCATCGGTGTGATTCTTACATCTCCTTTAGCACATCCATTTCCCTTTTCAATCATGTTGGGATTTAATTGCACTAATAATGTAGCAAAGTATGAATCTTTAATTTTCGGTCTTAACCTCGCTAAAAAATTAAAAATTAATGTTTTGAAGATTTTAAGGTGACCCTGACTTGATAATGCAACAAGTTAGGGAGCAACGTTTAGCAAAAAATCAAAGCTTTAAACTATATAGAGATGTTGTCTGGGATTATATAGAATATTTCCATGCTTTTTCCATAGAGCCAATTCTCAAGGAATGTAATAAACATAAATATAGATAAAATCATAAATATAAATAATAATAATAATAATAATAATAATTAATAACTAATAACTAATGAAAAGACACATCCTAATGAAAGGACATGTCTTAACTAAAGGACATGAGTTTTAGTGAAAAGGCGACCATTTGGGTATATATAGAGGTGCCCTCATTGTAATTCTATTATTCCATCATCATCTCTCATATTTGATTCAATATTATATTTTAATCCACGTGGATTCTTTTATATTATTTCATTTATTTTGGATATTCATGATATGAAACAGAGTGATTCGACACATTTGGTATTAGAGCTTCATTTTCTGATCCTAGCCATTGGCCACATTTCATTCAGACTTTGTCTAATCTGGCTTTTGGCTAACCCCATTTTTCTAAGCTTCTCTATTTATCGATCTTTGACCACCACTGGCTTTTGGCTATTTATTATTAAAAAAAAAAGAATAAGATATTTCACTCCCAAATATCACTGTAGAAAAAATCAATTTCAAATAGTTAATAAACAAAAAAAATAGTGATCTTTTTCCTTCCATACAACACTCGCCTTAAGTTGTCTGTATAATAGCTACCACGGTACTTCGTGCTACTACCAGTTCATCCCATAAATGTAATAGACTAAACAACATATAACCGCCAAGCCTATTAAATCTTTGGTGAAAATCCATACAAATTTGAAGGATCTCATATGATTTTGCATGTTCTGTATCTTTTTCATACAACCCACTCATGCAATTTCACTTAGCCACAATTATTGTCCCCGAATGCAATACAAAAACCTATATGTTGCACAGTTGTTGCTATCATAACATACGACCCTCGTCGCCTTAAATTCTATCTACTATCATACAGTCTCCTATATACTAGCCTCCACCAATCAATGTGCACATGTGGAGCGACCTCCACTTGAAACCAAGCCGCCACTATTATTTTGAAAGAATCGAATAAAAGTTGTTTGCTGTGAAATTGGTATCCACCACTTTATTAATTCGACGATTTGGATCATCCAACCATCATGACCTTATCTCATAAATTCCCTCACATATAATAATTTGTTAACTTGCTAAGTCAAATTGAAACGTAATTAATTATGCATGTTGAATACTCGATATATATTAATTATATATATCATCTAAGTATCAAAGGTACACTCAATCGAAAGGGTGGGACGGTGTTTGAAGTATAAAAAGATAATTTTACCAAGGTCATAAATCGAACTCTATAAAGGCTTATTTTAAAGAGCCATTTAAGTTTCTAAAGTAGGTAATTTTCTAAGGAAGTAAAAAGGGGTTTAAAAATGGTTGATAAAATGAAGGAAGGAAAAAATTCTTATAAAGGTGTTTCAACTCCATGCTTTGGATTATTAACATTAAAAGGGAGTATTCAAGAAAAAGAGATTAACATCATTATCAATGTGAAACATTAGGTAAATTACATTAACATCATTTTGGCAAATCGATTATTATTTCCTGAGCCAAATATAATAAAAAATAAAATCATTTTTCGCAAGGGACAATATGAAATTAAGGACTTGAAAGTAACAATTGATGATTATGAATACATATCTCAATTCAATGTTACAACTATGTATAAAAAATAGGTTGGCATAATTCTCGATTCAACCTAACTTGAAAAACTGGGTACCTTCATCTTTAACATGCAGAATTGTTTTTTGGCATTCTCCTATAAGAAGAAGAAGATGGCATTTCAAGGCATTACAATAAAATCAGATTCAGTAGCACCCTCATCAAAAGAACTTAAAGATATATAAAAGTTGATCCTTCAGAAAAATGAGTGGCCAATGCCAAAGATGCAAAAAGAATTTGACGAAGTTATCGCACATAAGGATGAAAATTTATCGCCTTAAGAATCATAGTCGAAACATGATTGCATAGATTAGGCAGTTAAAAGATGAAAAGAAGTCTCCACAAGAAACACTAAAGAAACTTACCAGCAGGGAATCACAAATTGATAAGGAAGCAATGACTGACCTCGTTGAAATAGAGAAATTATTAGTTGTAAAAACCCAAACTATGGAAAAAGGAATCAATATAGTTCAAAATGAAATATTATCAACCAACATATCATCAAAAGTATCAAAAGATGAGCTTTTCAAAAATAAGACACAAGATCCAAGGATGCCTTATCATCATCCAAATTATAAAAGTCATCATATTATTCAACAAGCTAACCAAAGATGAAGTCAATATGAGAAGCTAAGTAAAGACCCTATTATATTGAAGAGAAGCTCAAGTGTGGAATCTTATCAAATCCCAAATCACAGAAGTCATTGCCACACAATTTTGTAGAAAATTGAATTAGGGTAGTCTAACCCTTCGACAATTTGACAATTATGCTCAATTCTTCGTAACTCATATCACCTTGTATCGTCAACTATGATAGCATCCAGAGGAAAGAATCATGGGAAGGAATTACAAGCCAAAGCAAAAACGTAAAGCCTTTCCATAAATATGATTTGAGGTCAAAGCATTTCTAAAGGGGAAAGCAATGTAATAAACATAAATATATATAAATATGAATAATAATAATAATTAATAACCAATAACTAATGAAAAGACACATCCTAATGAAAATACATGTCTTAACTAAAGGACATGATTTTAGTGAAAAGGCACCATTTGGGTATATATATGGGGCCCCTCGTTGTAATTCTATCATTCTATCATCATCTCTCGTATTTTATTCAATATAATACTTTAATCCACATGGATTCTTTTATCTTATTCCATTTATTTTGGATATTCGTGATATGAACCAAATTGATTCGCCACAAGGAACCGAACTAGCAGGCAAAGCCATGGAATTTTTCACAACTAGTTTTCATTCATGTCTTATACCACTGTGCAAATAATAATTGGAAGTGGTTTACTGTAATATCCCTAATTCCGCATATCAGAATATATGCCTCTACCGATGACTATTTGTTGTTGGAACCGATACACTTTGGGTTTCTGGATGCGTTTAGTGATTGGTTTTAACATGCGTGGTGATTTTGCATGTGATTACAATTGTTTAACAATATATAAGCAAGTACGCAAAAGATAAAGACACAGAACAACTGCAACAATGTATTATGAAAATGAATGTTTCAATGCCGCATGCGGCTGAGTAAAATAAATCTCTCAGCTAGATCAGAGACAAAAGGATCTTAGGCACAATAAGCAAACTGAAACAATGATACCTAGAAATAGAAGAAGGTTGTTGGATCAATGGATGAGTTGTAGGATCTATTGCATGCTACGACAACTCATACATCAACTGCTGAAAGACTGGAAACTTCGCCCTAGTGGCTAAACTCCTCGGATCTTCCTGGAATTTGTCTCAAACAATGCACCCTGACCTCGTGCACACTCTTTGTGTCTGTCCAACTGAAGATCGACCCTATGCAAATCTGTACGGATCCTGGATGGATCCCCCTGGGGGAATGCGCCCCAACTGCTGCCAACAACTGCACCCTAGAGATTCCACCGTCAGAATCTGGTTGTAATAGTCTCAAACTGAGCGCCTTAGGCTCCTCTATAATGGGTCGGAAGGGTTTCCCTAGCTCTGATCTGGTGATCTCTCTGGGACCCTAAACCAATCAATAGATGCGCCCTGCCTTCCCCTCAACTAGGTCGGAAGGGAATCACTGGATTCTCCCTAGCTGGGACAAGTCGAATCTCTAAGTCTCCTCAGAAGTTGTGCCCTCACCCAATATAAGTGTGCCCTTGCTATTGCAACCTGTGTAACTGCTGCATCCTATGTAACTGTTGCTAAAGATCGATGGAAGATCTCTATGATCTCCTCGGTGACTAGCGTGTGTCTCTCAACACCGAAATCAACCTCTAGGTGTATAACTCCTGGAATCCACAAAGTCATTGATTCGCCTAAATCTGTGAAGTCACCTCAGAGCTCGCTCTCAAATCACAAAATATGCATAATGAGGAATTAGGTCGCTTTTCTCCTCATATACCTTTTTGAAACCCTAATTCTCCAATGACTTCTAAATTTAGCTCCCTAACTTATGCACCCTTCTATTTTTAGCTCAATATCACTTAAAAGCGCTTTTACCCACTTTTCACTTAATGTCACTTTCAAATTATAACATTCTCTAGTAAAGTAACATCAAGTGACCATGTTTTCCCCTGAATCTACCTGGCTATAATCTAACGAACATGTTTAGACTACTATGCCCTCCTCTCTGGAGCTCCTACTCGAAAAGGGACATTACAATGTTCCCTTCTCGAGATTGCTTGTCCTCAAGCAATACCAATCCAAGGGGTTGCAAAACTTGCTCATTCTCCCAAGTAGCATCCTCCACTGGAATCCCTCTCCATCTAATCAAACACTCCCTGATGACCCTGTTGTCGTCCTAATACACACATGTAGACGTGAGCTAAGTCCTGCTCACTTAGTGTGTCCTTGGAGGCACAATGCCTAGGTTCAAAGCCCACGCTGTCACTTTGACTTGAACCTCTTCCATCTAGGCTTACTCCTAGAGAAGCCAAGGGGGGTAGACCCTAGTTACTATGTGAATTATTAGATGAATTCTAGGAGTTAATTTTAGTTTGTTAAAGGTGAGGGGAAACTAGCCTATATGGAAAGCAACAATGCAAATGCAAATCTTTCAATGAGAGTCAAACCTTTCCCTAAGTCAACTATGACTAGTGCCTAAGGTTGGGCAAGGGGTCAATTAGATTATACAAGAATTAAATACAACTATACAAGATACAAACAATGCTATGGGATATAACAAGGAATTACGTTACAATTGAGATATACAATTGAAATACCAGATAGTTTACAATGAACAAGATGAACTAGTTAATTACACAATATACATGAAAGAGATAGTTAGATAAATGAAACATTCAACTTACAAAATGAAATATATCATACACAAAACTTTGTGAAATGGAAATGATTATAGATAACGATTTTACAAATATACAAGGGAAATTAGATTATACACCAATCACATGCGACACCAAAATGTAGATATAATTGAAATGTGAATCGCTTGAAATACCCAAATGTATGAAAAGTGAATTGCCTTAAATGTGATTGTAAAACTTGAAATGAAATATTTCCTTGAAAAGGACTTGTTTGGAAAATAAATCACACCACCATAAGATTGCTTGCAAAATGAAATTGAGATGCTATGTTGTGAGATTGCCTTGAAACATGTGTTGCATGTGTTGTGAATGTAGTGTGTAGCTAAATTTTAATAGATTTTAGATGTCACTTTGATTAAGGGATCAAGTTTGATAGATTGAGTCCTAAACTATGTGACTACCCCAAAACCATTATTGTTTTGACCAAAAGGGAGTGCTGGGTGTTCAAGAAGTATGGCAACAAAGCCTACCCTAGCTTCGCAGGTCAAACCCAAAGTTTCAAGGTACTCCACCCGGAGGACGTCGAGCGTCGTGAGATCATCCTTGACCTAGCACCCCGAGCTTCTTTCCAAGTCTTTGATTTTATGGTGCAAAAACAATAATTGGTTGTGGATGATTAATTACTACCTCCAACCTTTGCCCTTTCTTGTCACCCAGGATCCAACTAAGTGGCAAGGGGAGAGAATACGAGGCAAACGTTGGAAACACAAAAATTACTTGAGCAATGATTTTAAATTAAAACAAGCCTTTCGTTATTGCAAGGATGGTTTATGCCAATTTGCAAGATGGGGCAAAACAAATGTATGTGAAATGTTTTATTAGTTTGCCTTAAACAAATAATGAAATTAGTTTATTGCTTTACAAAACAAATGAAATTATGGTTTCCTCACAATTCCAGTCATGTGGAGGCACAATGCCTACCGTTTGACCAATGTGGGTATAAATAAAGAATAAAAATTAAATTGCTTGAAAGAATGAAAAGACTTGAAAGCAAAACTACTCCAACGATGGCACTAGTGGAGGCACAATGCCTACCGTATTGGCCAAGTTGGGTATTATGTAAAAAATAGAAGACTTTGGAAATAAATTGCAAACCCCACAACAATGGCACAAGTGGAGGCACAATGCCTACCGTTTTGGCCAAGTATGGGTGTAAAAATGAGAAATCCTAACTATTACAATATCAGATTTTTATGTAAATTTACAAGAATGCCACCCAAAAGACTTTAAAGGGTGACTTACAACTATATAGAAGATGTAGGAGGGAAGGGGACTTGATATCCCAACTTAAAAATGCCCTTAGGAGACCTTTGGGGCTAAATCACTTGTAGCAACTCTCCTTTGATGCTAAAAATCTGCATAAAATATGTCAAAGGATACTATCTTCTGTATGCTACAAAACCATGAAACTTGTTAAGTTTAGTTAGCCCAATGATACATAAACTTAAATGGAAAATTTGAGATTGATTTTGAAACTTTTAGAACCTATTCCACATCATAACAATAAGTAGAAAAGAGAATGAGAAAGAAAAGAAAGGTTAGATAAATCTTGGAAACTTTGA
>JASDQU010027330.1:0-23196 GCA_032191745.1 Picea mariana
TTCAACTGATTGGTCTAGATGTCGATTTGATTTGATAATTGATATTAAGGATAAATATCTTCCTTTCTAACAACAATTGTTTGATTGAATTTTCTTGTTTGTTTTTGCATGTCGGCTTTCCATAAGGTAAATTTATTTAACATTGGTGAAACCAATGGTGGCTGATGAATTTCTTTGTTCAACTTGCATCAGTAGATCCTTTCGTAAATATCCTCATGTCCTAATTTAAATTTTGATCATAAATTGTCAATGGATTTAGAGCACTCTCATTGTCGAGTGATACAATCCCTAATACTATCAACATTCCAAAAACTTAGTTGTACGATCCCATCTGTTCTTGAGCTTATATGATGATTAACATATGTGAGGCAATCTGAGAGGGGTATTGATTGGCTAATAAAATGTACATGAAGAATTTCATAATCTTCAATTATATCTAGAGCTAGATCCCATAAATCTAAATAGCTCTTGCTAGTCTCCTTGATCAAATCCTTCGTAAATAAGTAGTTGATATGTGAAGAGTCCAATGATGCTTGTATTTGTATTTTTTCTTCTTCAGACAATTTGGAGTAATCTTAAGGAAAATTGATTTATTTTGGTTCCCATGATTTTAAATTATCAAATGGCCTTTGAGCCTTTCTTTGTTTCTCAAACTGCGTTTGAGATTCTGTAGTAAATTCTAGCACTTGTTCATGTAGTTCTTTGATTTCATATAGCTTGGCATAAAATAATTCTTTCATAGAGACTAGTTTGTTGTTGAACTCCATTGCTTCTTTCCTAAAGGTTTTTGAATTATTTAATTTAATTTTCAAATTGTTTAATTGAGAAACCAAAGTGTCCACTTGGTTCTCATGGATTTTCCTCATTTCTTCCTTCTGATTTTGAAAAACAACTATTTGTTTGTCATGTTCAGATTTGACATCACTTATTTCAGTTCTCAATTGTCCAATGACATCTAGAGATATTATATTTTCTTCCGTAATATGATCCAACTAATCTTGATGTTCTTTTGACCAAATGGTCTCTTGTGAACTCAATTGTTCTTATAGTTCCAATACTTTTTTATTTTCCCTTTTTAATTGAGTATACAATCTTCTCACTGACCATTTGGTTGCATCAGCAAATGCCCCTAAGGCATCGACAACTTTCTCTGCAAACTCCTCTTCATTTAGATGAGTGGCATCCCAAAGATGAACAAATTCATGTGTTGTTTATTCATGATGTGCATCTTTTCTTCTCTTAGTTTTCCTCTTTAAAATGATCTTGGTTGTATTATCAATAGTGTAGGTGTCCAATTACAGAACTGTGTCTTGTATCGGTTGAAGATTGTCAAAGTCAAAAGATGTTGGAATCAATCTTCTAGGAATGGAAGTGATTGGAATAATGTCAATGGAAAAAATAGTAGTAACAACTTGTCTCTGAACATTGTCAATACCAGTATTGGTATTGACCTCCTCATTTACCTCAGTAGTTTTTTCAGGAGTCTATGTTGATGCTTTGTTTTTTGTTGTTCCCTTGTTTCCTTTTTTAGTTGATCTTGTTTATTTATTTGCATGCCAGATGTAGAGACATTGTGGTCCTTCTCTACTTTATATTTGGATTTCCCATCCTCCTCTTCATCAACATCCTATTTGAACAATACCTTGCTTCTCATTTTTCTCTTTTAAAAAGGCCTTATTTCTCTTGAATTGTCAATCAAGGAATTCTTGTATTTTGGAACTATTCCTTATTACATCAATTTGTTGAGACATTTCCTGAAAACTTGTATCTCTTTGGAAAACAATGTCAAATGGGTCATCCTCATGATTGTATGCCTTGACATTTTTTACCATAATGTTATGTTTTTTGACAATTTATGTTGGGTCGTGTTTCTTGAAATTCCCCTAGGCTAGCTAGATTCCTTCCATTTCCTCCACCTCTTTTTGAGCATGTTTTTCATTTAACAGAGAAAATATTCCTAGTGAAATTGGAAAGGTTGGTCATTCTTTCTTCTGACTCCTTGACAAAGAAGCAGCAATGCCAACACTAGCAGTTATATGCAATCTCTCTGAGAACCAATCTGTCTAGAACATATCTAGGTAGAATATGGGGAGCCCCTTCACATCCATAGATTCTTACATATGAGAATTCCTCATCAATAAACCAATCACCATTAACCTTAATAGTTTCGATGGCCTCTTGAGTCAATCTAGGGGCTAGTTGATTTTTCAAAATAAGGTGCAAAGGAACCATGAAATAATTGCAGATATCATAAAATATTTTTTTACAATTTACTGCCCACATTTTAGAACAATGTAGAAATGTTAGCACCAGAAGTCACTCTTGGATTGTGGAAGGAGTAACCCTGATACCCATCAGTTTTATATGTCACGAATGAATAAATTGAGGTGGTCGAATGGGCACAGACCTGGAATAATATTGTTTTAACTCAGAATCCCGGACCAGGTCGTGCATGAACAAGTGAGGTCTTAATCTAACTTTCGTCAATAAGTTGAGTTTAAGATGAGCAGAGGGAAGACTTGTTGAGAATGATGAACGAGACTACTATGGGAATTCGGCCTTCTAGCGGTTCGGAGAAGAAAAACAAGACATTGAAATATGTCTAACTAACACATCTACAACGGCACAATGATAGCTCAATTGGATCTTCCAATTCCAAGAATCGCAATGATGCTATAACAACTTGACTGGATCCTCCAATTCCAAGCTATTCAGTGTAAGAGGGAAAGGTAACACAAGAAACTGACTAAAACTGGTGCAAATATTGCAATGATCAACCATACATCATCCTACAACATCACAACCCTCGACTGGATCTTCCAATTCCAAGTGTCTTAATACAGAGTTTATAGAGAGATGGAAGGAAGCTGACTTTCATTAAACAGGAAGTCTCGGAAGCTAATGCATGACCAGGAAAATCAGTGCTTCATAAAAACTTTACAATAGGGAGCCTAGCTCAACCATTGACCCTTACAAAAATGGAAAAAATGTCTACATATACTTAGAACTAACTCAGGTGCTGAAGGCACGATCATATCATGAGTTCAATGCTTTGCGTAGGTGAGTTTCTCTATCAGGATGCGCATGCAGACATTGATCATACTGCCCATACAATCGTTTGTCAGACACAATCTTTGTCAGGCTATACTGACAATCATCTTCTTCACTATGTCCCTTTCTGACCTTCTATTTATGGAAGGAGACGATGTCTCACCCACCTCCCATATTTTCATTAACTACTCTCTTGGGATCAGGTAAGGCCTAGTCAACTCTACACCTGCAGGACGTGGTGGCCTCCCTTTGGCTGCTTCTGCTTCATTGGACTGCTGCGAGGGGACCTAGTCGGTGAATATGGATGATACTCTTGGTGGGGAATATGGCGCCAACATTATGAAGGTAAGACGAGGGGCACCCATGTAGTTAGGTGAGACAGTTGGAGGGTGACATGGAAAGTGTGGGCGGTGAAAGGTATGCACACTGCATTGGGGCAGGTCAAAGGTGATGTGGCATGGGGTGATGATGTGAGGGCATACGTGAGGCTGTGGCCGCAGACGAGATGGGGCCATTTTCTAGGGAGGGCGTGGATACTTGACAAGAGATGATAGGTGGGAGCGATAAGGAGCTATGGCCTAGCAGTGAGTGGAGGACAGGTGTACGTAACGATATGGAGAGTGGGAGTGGAGGATGTGATGGATGAGGGCAAGAGACAGAGTGGGAAACAGGTGTTAGCAACAGGCAGGTGCGGTAAGCGGAGGAGGTAAGTGGTAAGAGGTTTTAGGAAGCGACATGTTAGCAGGGGGCCCGCATCTGAAATCCCCTATATCGAACCCGCCCCCATTAAAGGTAGAATGGCGGGGGGGTCCAAAATGGAACCTCGACCGTAGATCTGGGTGTGCAGGTCCTAGACACATAGATATTCTTGCTACTATATCAGACCCTCCCCCCTCCTCGTTAAAGGTAGAAAAGCGAGGGGGGTCCGGAATTTATCCTGCTTCGTAGATTTGAGCACGCAGATCTCAGCTGCTTAGATATATGCGCTTCTTAAAAAAATGCTCTCGTCCATAGATACTTAGGATAAGTGTTTTTTTCAACCCACTTCTTGTCATTATTTTTCGCCAAAGGGGGGCACTTCTTAGGATGACACCCCCCATACATATTTATGTGATAACATTAGGCTCCATGGGGGATGGATTGCTCCCTATGAAAAGCCAAGAACTCTTCTGCAGTTTTAGTGCCTTGTTGTTGGGTTATGGAGTCACTTATTGAAACTGAAAAACAAACAGGAAAACAATATTTAAAAAATCGGAGGAGCCACTTAAGGCTCAAACAAAACACGTTTTCAGGAAATGCCCATTCACAAGGCCATTAAAAACTTCCTCTCCCTCCAAATCCTGCAACCTGTTGGTATTGTTCGAAATAAATTCAGATATTGTGAAGGGCCCAATCCAGAGGGATTCAAACTTGTTGTGCTTTCCTTTGTCCTACCTGGGTCAGTCCCATTTAAGCACCAGATCTCCCAACTGGGAATCCTCTTTTCTTACCTTTATGTCAAAGGTTTGCTTGATCCTTTGTTGAAGGTCATGAGCTATGTACATCACCTGCTCTCTAGTTTGTTGGACCTCCACCAGTTGATGAATTCTTCTGATCATGTCGTCGAGCTCTCCTTGATAATCCTGAAAGAATTTTTCTACAGGCAGAGCCAGATGAGAGGGAAAAACAAATTTTGTCCCATAGACAATTTGGAAAGGGGAGATGCATATGGATATTTTTTTTTCACTCGATCATCCCAGAGAGAGAATTTGAGTTTTGAATCCCAGACCTTCTTATTGTCCTCTAACAGTCTTTTAATAAGCTCGATGAAACTTTTGTTAGAGGACTCTACCAGTCCATTGCCTTGAGGATAATAGGGAGTGGAATGAATTAATAAAATCCCAAACTGCTCACAAAACTTGATCAAAGGCTCATACTTGAAAGATGTAGCGTTATCAGTGACAATTCTATTGGGACAACCAAACCTTGCCATAATACCTTCAAGAAAGCTAATGATCACCTTGTGTGAAGCACTCCTGGTGGGGATAGCTTATATCCATTTGGTGAAGTAATCTATTGCAGTTAAGATCCATCTATGCTGACCACTTGAAGGAGGATGAATCTCTCCAATGAAGTCCAATCCCCATTGTTGAAAGGGTTCTGAAGCTACCATAGGCTTTAGTGGCAGGGATTTGAGTTGTTGCTTTCCTGAGAATTTCTGACATTTGATGCAAGCTCTGATCTCTCTGCAGACATAAGTGAATAAAGTGGGCCATTAGTACCCAGCCCTGAAAATTTTGTAGGATGTGGTCTTCCAGAAATGATGCCCCCCACATCGGCTGCTATGAAAATCAACCATACTTCTTTGAGCTTCCTATGGGTCTAGGCATCTCAGAAGCATTCCCAGAGGCTCTTTCCAATATAAGACCTGGTCAATAAGGCAATATATGATTTCTTTGAGCTTTAAATCTATTGCCTTGTTCTTCCCCATTCCATCAGGAGGCTTTAATTTTTGCAGAAAATGTATAATATCTTTATACCATGCGCATTCTGCCAATGGAAGGCTTTCTTGAGGACTGCCATCAGACGCTTCATCCTACCAATTTTCTGAGAAAATATTGATGATATTAACCCCCAAGGCTTTACAATTAGATTCATACAACAACTTGGATAAACCTTGCCCTTTAATTATCTTGGTGGGAATTATTTCTAGATCAAACTCAAGGATTTTAGCAATCCATTTTCTCCTCTTCCCGTCTATGTCAGGCTGAATAAAAATGTCCTTCACAGAAGTTGAAGGAACATATGCAATGACTTTTGAGTGTAGAACATAGAAATTGAAAGCTTTGAGATATTTCCCTAAGGCATAGGCATGTTTCTTCATGATATCATACCTGACCTCAGCATCCCTCAATGATCTGTTGAAAAAGGAAATAGGTTGCTCCAGCCCTGCATCGTTCTTCTGTAGTAGAACAACATCCATTGTATCAAAAGAAGCAAAGGAAAAAATCAGGAAATCCTTGGAATAATCAGGACTGATAAGCACAGGTGCCTCAATCAGTGATTTTTTATTTGGTCAAAGGATTCCCTACACTCAGCAATCCACTTTACTTCATTCCCATTCCTGAGCATGGTTGTAATATGCTTCACCAACTCAGGAAAATTTGAAACAAACCTCCTAAGAAAGTTAATCTTTCCCAGAAAAGACTAGACTTCCTTCCTAGATCTAGGAAGTGGCAGGGTTTTAATTGCCTCCACTCTGCTAGGATCAATTCTCACTCCCCTAGCAGATACTATATGGCCCGACAACTTTCCCTCCTTCATGGAAAACAGAGATTTTTGGGGATTTAATGAAAGACCAAACCTTCTTCATTTCAAGAAAACTTTCCTCAGATGACAGCAATGTTCCTTATTAGATCTAGAGAAGACTGTTATGTCATCCAGATAGATGACCACAAACTTGTCCCTTTCTCCAATGAAAGGTATGTCCATGGCTCGTTGAAACGTTGCTCCTGCGTTCATCAGTCCAAAAGGAATTTTGGCATACATGAATGTGCCCCAAGGAGTGGTGAAGGTTGTTTTCTCTCGATCCTCAGGAAGGACTGATATCTAATTGTAGCCAGAAAATCCATCAATCATAGATATACTTGATGCACCAGTTACCCTCTGCAATATGTGTTCCATCTTGGGCAGGGGGTAATTGTCCTTCTTTGAACTCCTTTTCAGATTTATGAAATCAACACAGAGTCTGATTTCTCCACTTTTTTTTCTCATTGGGACCAAATTGGCCACCCATTCAGAATATCTTAAAGGGGAAATGATTTGGGCATTCAACAACTTATTTACTTCTCTCTCCATGATAGGAAGCAACATAGGATTAATCTGTCTTAGATTTTGCCTAAATGGCTTAGCCTCCTCTTTTAGTGGGATCTTGTGCTCAATAATAGTTTTTTCATATGTCTTGAGGTCTTTGTATGTCCAGGCGAACACATCAGAAAACTCCCTCAATAATTCAGCATATTCAACCCTCTGCTCTCTTGTCAAGTTTCTTGACAATTTGACAAGCTTTGGTTCCTTCTCTGTGCCAATGTTGCACTCAGTTGCATCAGCATTATCATCTGAGATTTTACCCTTTACTGCCACATCATTGTTGTCAAATAATATTTCCAAAAAAACCAGTTCTTTGGGAATATGATTGCTAGGTAATTGAACAATATGATGATCAGCGATCTTATTCAAAAGAACATCAGCATGAGGGTTTGCTTCAGAAGTAGAGTCTTGATCAATATGCATTGCTGAAAATTCTTAAACAGTCTCCTGGAACCATTTGATCTCAAGATCATCCTCAAACACCTTCCAATGCTTGACATTATCAGGTATGGAGGGCATGTAATTCACTTATATGTCATACACGAGCTTAGGTGGTAGAAGAACTTTAAAATTGCTTGCTGAAATAGCCAGAGAATCAGCAATAGTGTTTTATCCCCTTGAAATGAATGATATATTGAAGGCTAGAAAAAAATTGTCAATGAGGTCCCATACTTCATTTCTGTAACTCCTCAACCGAGGGTGCTTGGCCTGATAAAAAAAATTTATCTGCTAAGTAATCAGCTCAGCATCTCCAAAGATAGATATCTCTTTGATTCCCATATCCTTTGCAGCTCTTAAGCCCAAAACAAGAGCTTCATACTCTGCCACATTATTGGTAGCTTCAAACTCTAATTTGTATGACAGATATATAGTTTCCTAATCAGGGGAAATAAAAACTATCCCAACACTAGCACCATCTCTAGAAGAGGCTCCATCAAAGAACATTTTCCACACAGCTGTAGTTGGGGGATGTACTTCATGAAAACAAACTGACTACTTTCTGATTTGATAAGGAGGCTCAGGGGTGTTGGTGAGATGCAACAAGCTGGATCCCAAATCAGTGTCAAGGGAAAAGATGGGGTGATTGGTGGGATTTGCTTCATCGCTTACAAAGTAGGCTAGTTGAGCCTCTCTGTACAATCTTATGTGTTCCCCTGCAACTACTAGAATGGTATCATATGTTAGGTCCATTTGTAATGTTCCCCCAAGCCTTTTTATCCAATATCTTGACAATGGCATGCCAAACTTTGGAGGAACATCAGCTACCACAATGTCCATGACCACACTCTTCATAGGCAGCTGAGATAAGGTCACGACCATATATTTGATAACCCCAAGACATTGTACCCTCCTTGAATCAAAGGAGTACAAATCATGATAGGATTTTGTGACTTCCAACCCAAGTTATTCCATGATAGTTTTGGGCATGAGGTTATGAGATGCTCCAAAATCCATCAGACAGTTATGCAGCACCTTATCATCAATGTTCAGGGATGTGTAGAAGGGAGGGGATGAATCATCTCTATATTCTACCATGGGACCTAGGATGATTGTTGTATTTTCGTCTTGAAGGTTCAAAGAGTCTGTGGGATGGCAGGATGGCTCGGGCTGCAAAATCTTAGAGAGTGACTTTTTGAAATCTTCATGTTTGACTAGCTCTGAAATGGGCACAAGAATTCTGATTTTTTGAATTTCATGCTCAAATTTAAAGGAGGAAGGAGGCTTAGGAATTTCCCTCACCTCTAGGATAGGGTCTTTGTCTATCAACGAGAGATTCTGAGCTTTCTTTTCTTTGTCAATGCGTGTTGCAGGCTTAGCAGGCTTTTCTGCTATGAGAGGTTGATCAGGGATGTCAGACTTCCCTTCTTTATTATTTGACCTGAGGTTATATTTGCTAGGACTGTTGTCTTTGTCTTTCTCCCCCCTACTCAGCTCATTTATTTGACTGTTCATGAGGGATTATTCATATGCAGATTGAGTTAGATGAGGGAAAGGAGAGGTGTCTTCAATACAATGAATTTCAGGGTCTAGCTCTTCTCATTCCCTTTCCTCATCAACAACAAGGTTGTTCTGAAAAGGAGCCTGGATTTTCTGATCATTTCTATCTCTGTCTCTTTGTTCCCTTGGCATAATCTAAGGAACATTGTTGTTAGGCCTCCTAAAGTTTCCTCTGTTATCAATGTTTTGAGGATTTTTGTATGTCTGTTTCCCCTCCATTTTCATTTTTTCCATCTCCGCGGAGAGAGTCTTTACCATTTTTTCCAAATCATCCACTCAAGGGTAAGTTGCAAAAGAACCAAAGGTTGAAGCATCAAATATTTGTCTTCCCTTGTCTCTATTAGATTTTCTCATGAGCCTTTCGACTACTAACACATTGGATTCTACTTCCAGAGTTGCATCTTGCATGTTAGCCAAGGAAGTAGATCTTCTTTCTCTAAGCAGGATAGAAATCGAGGTCAAAAGCACTAGTATAGGTGATTTTGGCAAAGGCTTCTGAGGGCTTTATCTCAGCAGCGATCTTATTGTACATTTTATTGAATCTTTTGGAGAAGTCAAGGATAGATGCTCCTTCCTTTTTCTTCAAGAATCCAAACATTGTCATATAATACATGAAATCCTTTTCATCCCCCCACTGTCTCAATAAGGCATTATATAGAGCCTCAATCCCAACAATATATCCAGGGGTCAGTCCCCTAAACCATTCCCTAACCTCACCATCAAGGCTCTAGACAAAGACTCTCATCCAGACATCTTCATTTTCAATATCTAGGTTGTCTGCATAACTATAGAAGGCAGCAAGGTGCTCCTCAATAGTTACGTCCTCCTCCCCAGTGAATTTAGGCATATATTTCAAGTAATCTCCAGCAAGGAGAGGATTCATTAGCTGAGCTAGAATTAGAGGGGCATGCATTGAAACCACTATGGCATCCATTATGTTTACAAGGGGATGAGCTCCTACCATAGGGATATTAGGTGGAGGAGAATTAGGAGGAGAAAGGGTTCGACCAGGGGAGAGTGGAATTGATCTTGTAGGAGGGAAGGGAAATAGCAGGGGGTTTGAAGAGAAGGCTACTGGGCTAGAGGGAGCAGAGGTTGGTGTGGGTACAGCAACAACAACAGTAGTAGGAGAAGGAATTGTAAAGCCTGGGGTAGGAAAATCTTTTGAATTCCTGGGTCTAGACCGGGCTACAACATCAGGGGATATAGGAGTGACAAATCTCTCTCCTTATAATCCAAGACCAGGAGGAGAAATATCAACAGGAACACTCCCAAAATTTAAAAAATGGGAAACTCCATCAAGAGGTCTAATAGGAAACTGAGAAGCAGATATTGGAGTCTCTAACAGGGGGCAATGAGAACTATCAAAAGTACCTAGTTCAGTAGTTGAAGCTCCTTCTTTGAGGGACTTTCCATTTTTGATAAGATTTTATGGATCTGCTTCAGGTGTTGTCAAGGGAAACTGAGGGGTAGACCTCGTATGCCTGCCTCTAGAAGCCACAACTAAAGCAACAAGTTCGCCACAGTGGAGTCATCACCAATGGATTCGCTAGGTGCACAATAGCAATCTTATAGGGCTCTGATACCTGATGCACCTTCAGAATCAGAAGCTCAATGTCATTCAATCCCAAGGAAAATCTTCAACTTCGTCCCCGACAATGGCACCAGAAATGTTAGCACTAGAAGTCACTCCTAGATTACAGCAGGAGTAAGCCTGATACCCATCAGTTTTATATGTCAAAATTGATTAAATTGAGGTGGTCGAATGGGTGCAGACCCAGAATAATATTGTTTTAACTTAGAATCCCAGACCAAGTCATGCATGAACAAGTGAGGTCTTAATCTAACTTTTGTCAATAAGTTGAGTTTAAGATGAGAAGAAGGAAGACTTGTTGAGAATGATGAACGAGACTACTATGGGCATCCGGCCTTCCAGCAGTTCGGAGAAGAAATATGTCTAACTAGCACAGTTACAATGGCACAGTGACAGCTCGATTGGATATTCCAATTCCGAGCATCGTAATGCTACTATAACAGCTTGATTGGATCCTCCAATTCCAAGCTATTCAGTGTAAGAGGGAAACGTAACACAAGAAACTAATTAAAACTGGTGAAAATATTGCAGTGATCAACCATACATCATCCTACAACATCACAACCCTTAACTGGATATTCCAATTTCAAGTGTCTTAATACAGAGTTTACAGAGAGATGGAAGGAAGTTGACTTTCATTAAACAGGAAGTCTCAGAAGCCAATACATGACCAGGAAAATCAGTGCTTCATCAAAACTTTACAATTGGGAGCCTAGCTCAACCATCGACCCTTACAAAAATGGAAAAAATGCCTATATATACTTAGAATTGACTCAGGCACTGAAGGCATGATCATATCATGAGTTCAATGCTTCGCGTAGGTGAGTTTCTTTGTCAGGCTGCGCATGCAGACGTTGAACATACTACCCATGCAGTCGTTTGTCAGACGCAATCTTTGTCAGGTTAGACTGACAATCATCTTCTGTGCTATATCCCTTTCTGACCTTTTATTTATGGAAGTATACAATGTCTCACCCACCTCCCATATTTTCATTAACTACTCTCTTGGGATCAGGTAAGTCCTAGTCAACTATGCACCTGCAGGATGTGGTGGTCTCCCTTTGGCTGCTGCTGCTTCGTTGGACTGCTGCGAGGGGACCTAGTCGGTGGATATGGACGATACTCTTGGCGGGGAATATGGTGCCAACATTGTGAAGGTAAGACGAGGGGCGCCCATGTGGTCAGGCAAGACAGCTGGAGGGTGACATGGAAAGTGCGGGCGGCGAAAGGTATGTGCACTACACTGGAATAGGTCAGAGGTGATGTGGCATGGGGTGATGATGTGGGGGTAGACGTGAGGCTGCGGCAGCAGACAGGATGGGGCCATTTTCCATGGAGGGAGTGGATACTTGACAAGAGATCATAGGTGGGAGCGATAAGGGGCTATGGACTAGTGGTGAGTGGAGGACAGGTGTACGTAACGATATGGAGAGTGGGAGAGGAGGATGTGATGGATGGGGGTGAGAGATGGAGTGGGAAACAGGTGTTAGCAAGAGGCGGGAGCGGTAAGCAGAGGAGGTAAGTGGTAAGAGTTTTTAGGTGGAGGGGGCTCGACATCACATGGAAGCGACACATTAGCAGGGAGGCCGCATCCGAAACCACCCATATCGGACCCCCCCCTATTAAAGGTAGAATGGCAGGGGAGGTCTGGAATGGAACCTCGACCATAGATCTGGGTGCACAGGTCTTGGACACCCAGATCTGCTTGTTGCTATATCGGACCGCCCCCCTCCTCGTTAAAGGAAGAAAAGAGAGGGGGTTCTAGAATTTATCCTGTGTCATATATATGAATGTGTAGATCTCAGCTTCTCAAATCTACGCGCTTCTTAAAACAACGCACTCATCCACAAATACTTAGGATAAGTGGGTTTTTCAACCCGCTTCTTGTCATTATTTTTCGCCAAAGGGGGAGCGCTTCTTAGGAGAACACCCCCCATACATATTTATGTGATAAAACAATGTATGTGTACTGCCTCTTCATAAGGGTACCAGCTCCAGGCTAATAGAGTAAGAGGTGTGACTACACAGACAACATCAATTAAATAACCAAACATAAAGAAACATAGGCAGTATCCTAGGGGTGCTTCTTGGATTTTTTAACCGCTTGGTTGATGTTGGCAGAGATGATATGAGCCCAATTAAATACTTCTTCTTTGATAACTTAGTGAATAAGGGGAACCCAACTCAATTTAAATTTAGAAGATTCATTTTCACCATAAAGGTGACAGAGCATTATGTCTATCAACTTGGAGGGTTTCTTCAGCCTTGGAACAGGGTATATCTTATCTCCAATAATTTTGAATGAATTTGGATCAAGCCACCAATCCATGATTAAATCAATCATTTGTATTTCTTCCCCTTCAACTTATTTCTGAATAAATATCTTAATAATGTTGTCATGTAAACAAATTGTAGGCGCACCTAGTTTATACATGTTTGAAATGTCATTTGGTCTAAAAGTCCGAACAATTTGACAAGATCAATTGACAACAATACAAGTGGAGACATCAGTGTGAGAAATAATCCATCATACCATATCATAGTAGGGAAGGACTACTTGTCAGGTAGATATATTATGAAGATCGAACTTCTTGATGTCGACTAGGTCATAAGAATCAGACTCATATTCCTCTAAAAAGTCACCATCCTCTATGAAATTATATATCTCGGTCCACTCCAAGCTATTAGTTTCTTCTATCTTGAAAGAAGTGTCCAAGAAAAATGTTGAATTGGGATTTTTCTCGATCTCTTCTTCTTCATCCTATGGTTGCTTTTCCTTCCCTTTCCTAGTCATGTTATGCTGATATTACTTTAAAACAGACAACTCATGGTAAGATTTTTCAAAAACAATTAATAGACTTTGTTAAATTAATTTCATCGACAATGTGAGCAACAAAACTAACTAGAAGAAGAAAACCATGAAGAATTTTTTGCTTTTAGACTCCTGAACTAATGCAATCAAGGTTAACGATCAAACCCAAAAGGAATTGTGTAACGCTCCATATCTTTGCCTTAGGCAATTAGAACATTGTTGTTTACTCATCCTAGTAATTCAATGCTTAGCATTTCTTTGGGTTTAGTTAGATTGAGATAAATTTTTGAGATGTCTACACTGGAACCTATTTATGTGTTGCATGATATTATTTTTATAGTATATGCTCATGATGATGATAGCTCTTTGATTTGTTTTAACATGCAAATTAAAATGTGGAATTTGACACATACATACCAGTTTCGGTTGTGTTGTGAATGCATAATAGATGCAAGACATGATAAAAATAAACATGCATTTCTTAATTGAACGTCGATATAGATATGGATCCTTATATGAAATTATGATATATATGCATGGATATGAGTTATTGGTGAACTAACCTACAAGCTGATGAGCTATGTGATGGAAAAATTACTATAGTGATAAGATGACTTGGATGTTGTAGACATCAAGAAGATAGTGTATTCTATAAATTGTACTTATTATTTAATTTATGATTCGAAATATTGCTATGATATGTGGTAAGTGTGGTTTTGACAGGACGCACAGCATGTTGAGAGGTTGGACAATTATTGAAAGATATATTTCATGTAATAGTATTCTTAGAGAATATGTGTTTTGTTGTTCTTGGATTCATAGGCACAGAGGGCCAAAAAACCGAATGGTTTCTTGAAGCTAGGAAGCTATCTAGGCTCCTAGGTGGTTGGGAGCATAATATTGTTATTTCACTCAGGCAAGCAAAAAAATAATGCTTGGAAGAATGTTCTTATTGCTATCAAGACTACATCTGGTCCAAAAAGGATCCAGAGAAGGCTAAGAACTCAGAACTCACAAAGGAAACTCAGGACGCTCAGGATGGCCTCAACAAACAGAGAAAGGGAAAAAAATACAAACTTCTCAAAACTCATTGAAAATGGCAATATTGTGAAGAGTGTGTCGTAAGATTTCTAACGACACAAACGGTTCATCAAACGGAGTTACGGATTGAAAGATATCCACAGTCAAAGTTTGGTCAACCTAGCCCAGCCAACAGGGGATGAGTCAGCATCTGTATGAATGACGTCAGCATCCATACAGCACATGTGGAAAGATAAGAAGGTGACATGTGTCATGTTGACATCAGCATGGTGACATGGAAACACCATAGGTTGCCACATGTCACCCAGTTTTGGCACTTTCATATCGATATGTGGACCAATAGGATCGTGCCACATGGCAGTCTATACAGTGGCATGGCATGATGACGTGGCACAGTGACATGGCATGATGATGTGGCAAAGTGATGTGGTAAGATAACGTGGTATTGACATGGCATAGGACGATGTGATCAAATGGGAGGCTGCCACGTGGCCCAATCAAGGGTTGGCACGTAGCAGGCAGCAAAAGCACAAGGACAGCCCGTGTATGTGACGCAACACCCCTATCTCAGCAAGTTCTACTTGACCTCTCAGTCTAAGGATTGTTTTTCATCTCCCCTTTGAATCTGATTAACTCTTTTATTCACCATAGGAATCTTCAACACCCAAGTGTTTATCCATGGGTCCTTCTTAGGAGCTACGGCTATGCGAACTGGCACTAAACGCAAACTCTTACCCACTTGGCCAACTGATATGACCGCAACCTTCACCCAAAAAGGTATTTCGGGTTTCACAACTTCTTGATCCCTGATGTGAGCCCCTCTGACTACTTCAATCTCTGAAACCCCGAAACAGGTTAACGGTTCCTCCTTTGTCTTCTCTTGATGTGACCCTCAACTGCGATTTGGGGCCCAACGTTTGGGTGCCTCGGGATTTCACGTATCAGTGATTTGAAATGCAACAACTCCCCTCACCCGATGGCTGAAATCGCAATGAATTCTCACCACAAATAAACTATTCTAAGTTTCCCATGATTTGATGGTCCTGATTATATCGGAACTTCGCAAATTAGGACTTCGCGACTCTCAACTTCGAGTCACAAACTTCTCCATGCCCTGAATTCTAAAACGAAGAAATTCAAGCATGATATCAACGGCTCTCATTGATCCAAATCCAACGGCCACTACTCCTCCTGAGCTTACAAGTTCTGAAAGGCACGCAGCCTTTACCCTTCCACTGATCTACTAGATCCAATAGTCCATGGAGCTTCGATGATTCTCCCTCTGATAATTTCAACCGTCCATTCAGACTTCTCCAAGACTCCTGCTCAAATACTTGGTGTCTTCCCCCTGAACTTAACTTCTACAAGGTGACTTCAAACCTCTTCCATCCTTTGAACTTCTTCCAAATCTCTATCCTTCTTGAGATTTGTTCTTCAGCAAACTCAAGTCTTCAAAAGGATTCTTACACACACTCCTTACGGCACTCCCAATAACCTCTGGTTTTTTAAACCTCCAACTCTGTGCACTTCCTTGTAACAACAGTTCTTCAACCTTTCTCCTTGGTTGATAAAGTCTAATATTTCAACCACCTGTACACACCTTGCATGGATCTATGTTTTACCTACATTTCTACTGGTATGAGAACGACAATATCCCTCCTGAACTTTTCTGAGATGAAACTCAAAACTTGTCAACGCACCCCTTGCGGACTTTCACTGCACTCCTTGCAGGAATTATCAGGATGAGAAACAATTGAAACTAATACTCTTCCTCTCATAGACTTCATACATTCAACATGAAATCACGAGCATACACACACATAGAATTGAAACAAATGCATAACAGATAATATGAGCAAACCATAAACATACCATTCAAATAGATGTAAACAACAACCACCACAACACCATGAATTGGATCAAAGTTTTCTTTATATTAATCCAAGTGCATATGTACATGGGTTCTATAGCAATAGATATTTTCTTATACAATATTCTACAACCTCTTTTCTTCTCTGTTCTCTCTTTCTCTACAACTTACAATGAGAATTATCTTCTTGTTACAATACAATACATGCAAGGGAGATTTCTAGATTTTTTCCTCCTACGCTTTAAGCTATCTAATCTGGAATTAAAATCTCTAACTACTTTACATTTATTACAATAAATGTCTATAGTCGGAAGATGAGAGTTATGCTCAATATCTTCATTACAATCCCCCAAGCATTTAAGAACAATTACATCTTTTCAGATTTTACATTAATGGGCTCTCTTTAAAATTTCAAAATATCTTCAAAATGTGCGTTGGTGCATTTCCAATTGTCCTCCGCTTTTGCGCTTGCTTTGTTGGCTGGCTTACGATGTTCCTGCATCATACTCCTCTGGATGGAAAATTCATGAGCTCCTGCACCGTCTGTCCATGTTTCTGGATATTTTCTTTGCTTTCCCAACTAGCATCCTCAATCGGTTTTCCTTTCCACTTGATCATATACTCAAGATATGTCTTCCTCCGGGTCTTCTTGCCAACTCTTTGATCAATGATCTTTTCCATCTACGGCCTTTTAGCTACAGGCATCTATTTGACCCACTGGACTTCTTTTTGATCCTCTGATCCCTCAATTTCATCTACTCTATAAGGATACATATCTACTACATTGAATATGGGTGATATTCCTACCCCATCTGGCAATTCTATTTCATAAGCATTGGCCTCAAATTTTCTCAAAATTCTACACGGCCCTATCTTTTTCATCTTCATCTTGTTATATGTGCCCCTTGGGAACCTTTCTTTTCTCAGATGTGCTAAGACCAAATCTCCCACTTCAAATTGAAGTTCTCTTTTGTGTTGATATTCTCTACGCTTGTATTCCTGGTTGGAATTCTTCAATCGCTCTTTGATTTTACTGTGGAGCTCTTGCATCTCTGCTGCAAAATCCTCTGCTCCAGCACTTCTAAATTCACTCTGCTCTAAGTCTCTCAACTCAGATAATCCTCTCAGTTGCATTCCATACATTATCTAGAATGGGATATGTCTTGTGCTTCATTTAGGTGAGTCATTATATGCAAACTCCGCTTGCGGCAGAATTTGGTCCCACTGACTATGATGTTCAACTACTAAACTCCTTAACAAATCTCCCAAGCTTCGATTTACTACCTCATTTTTCCCGTCTATCTGAGGGAAATATGTTGAGCTAAAAGATAAACATGTACCTAGATTCTTCCATTATGTCCTCCAGAAATGACCAACAAATTTGGTATCTCAATCTGAAACAATATTCTTGGGTAAGTCGTGAAGTCTAACAACTTCTTTGAAAAACAGGTTTGCAATGTGTGTTGCATAATTTGTTTTCTGACATGGAATAAAATGTGCCATTTTAGAGAATCTGTCAAATACCACGAATATGGAATCATAACCCCTCTGTGTCCTTGGTAGTCCTAACCCAAAATCCATGCTTACCACATCCCATGGCCTCTCTAGTACTGGCAATGGTTGATACAATCATGTATTCTATATTTTCCTCTTTGTGTGCTGGAAAATTCTACATTTGTTGACAAAATTCTTGACATCTATCCTCATCCTTGGCTAATAATATAAGTTGTTCAGTTGTGAAAAGGTTTTGTCATGGCCAAAATGTCCAGCCAATCCCCCACTATGTTTTTCCTTCAGAAGATTCTCTCTCGTAGAACTCTTTGGGATACACAACTGATTTCCCTTGAATAATAATCCATCCTGAATTAAATATTCAATCCATTGGCTTCTGTATCTCATAACAAGATTCTCACATGCTTCATAAGCGTCCTTGAAATCTGAATCATCCATGTACATATCCTTAAGGTTATCAAAACCTAAGGTATTCACACGAAACTCCTGGAGAATCAAACATTTCCTGCTCAATGCATCAGTAACCTTGTTAGCAATTCTACAAATGTGATTTATAACAAAAGTAAAGTTATGCATAAACTCAACCCATTTCGCATGTTTATGATTCAATTTCGCATTTCGAGTTATGAATTGTAAAGCATGGTTGTCGCTATACAAGACAAACTCCTTCGAAACCAAGTAATGTCTCCATTTTTTCAACGCCTGTATGATTGCATAAAACTCTTTATCATACGTTGAATATTTCATCTTTGCCTCATTCAACTTCTCACCAAAGTATGCAATTGCTCTATTGTCTTGACTTAATACTGCTCCAATCATGAATCCACTTGTGTCACATCTGAGTTGGAATGTTTTACTAAAATCTGGTAAAACTAGAACTGGTTGTCCAGTTATCTTCTCTTTCAGCAACTTGAAACTTTTCTCTGCTTCCTCCGTCCAATGAAATATTTATGTCTTTTCCTTATTGTTTCCATCATTGGCACACAAATCCCACTAAAATTTATGATGAACTTCCTATAAAAATTGGCTAATCCATGGAAGCTTCTGACTTCAAAGATATTCCTTGGCGACGGCCAATCCCTGATTGCTTTTACTTTCTCAAGATCCATCTTCAACTCATTTGAAGAGATTACAAAACCCAAATAAATGAGTTCTTTCTTCATGAAAGACGACTTCTTCAAATTTATTAGGAACTTCTCTTCCTTCAACCTTCTCATCACTAGATTTAAGTGTCTCAAGTGTTCCTCTTTAATCTTACTGAAGATCAGCACATCGTCAAGTTACACAATTACAAACTTTCCAATGAAATATTTCAAGACTCCGTTCATTAATCTCATGAAATTACTTGGTGCATTTGTCATACCAAACGGAATGAAAAACCATTCATACAGCCCTTCGTTCGTCTTGAATGTTGTCTTCCATTCATCACCTTCCCTCATTCTAATCTGGTGATATCCGCTTTTCAAATCAATTTTTGAAAAAAACTTTGCCCCACTCAAGCAATCCATCAAGTCATCCATCCTAGGTAAAGGAAATCTATACTTGATGGTGATTTTGTTTATTTCCCTTGAGTCTGTACTCATTCTCCATCCACCATATTTTTTTGGACTTAACATTGTTGGCACAGTGCATGGACTCAATCTTTCTCTAACCAACCCTTTGTCCATCAAATCCTGGACTTGCTTCTTAACATCTTCATTCTCCTGTGACGTCAATTTGTACACTGTTTTTTTTGGTAAACTCGCTCCTAGTATAATTTCAATGTGATGGCTTATACTTCTAATGGGCGGCAACGAATAAGGTAAATTGTCCACCATGATATCAGCAAAATTCTCCAGCAGTTCCTAAATTTCCTCCGGTAGATCATCTATCGAAGTATTGTTCAAGACGACTCTAGGTTTTCTTACCATAGCAAACTACATGTCTTTATCCTTCTTGACTTCATCCAGAGGTTCCTTCCCACTCATGATAAGTATAGTGTTTCTTGTTTCTTCTTTCACCTTTTTGTCTTCAATATGCAGCAACATATGCGTTCTACCATTCTTCTCCAAGGTGTATGTGTTCTTTCTTCCGTCATGAACAACATTTTTGTCATATTTCCACAGTCTCTCCAATAAAATATAATAGACATCCATGGGAATGACATCACATAAGATCTCATCTCTATATCCCCCTATTTTAAATTCAACTAAACATTGTTTAATGACTGTTACCTGATGTCCTTTTTGCAACCACTAAACCTTGTATGGGCTTGCATGTGCAACTGTCTCCAATTCCAGTTTCTCCACCATTTCTGTGGATACTAGATTATATGTGCTTCCACTGTCCACTATTACCTTGCATACCCTATCCTTGGTCTTGCAAGCAGTTCTAAACAAATTGTTTCTATGGACTGAATTCTCCATCTCTTTCTCTAGCTTCAAGAGAATTTTACGCATCATTAAGGATCTTCTACCTTCTGCATCTTCTGCCTCAACATTTCAGCTTTGCACTTCTGAAATGTGAGCTTCTCCTCCATCCATTTTTTTGTTGGGAAATTCAAAATATTTGTGTCCGATCTTTCCATAGACAAAACACTTTATTTCACCTCCCCTGCCTCTTCCTCTTCCTCTTTCTCGCGGAAAAGTATTCTTATCGGCATATTGTCTTCTCTATGAACTTTCTCCTCTTTCAGGGTGATTATGAGGTTTCTTTTATTCATCCTTGGGATTATGTACTTTGTCTTGGGCAATTTCTTTGCATCTTCTCAGACTTCTATCTCTACCCCTTTGACCTTGCTTTCGGGCCAATTTCTCTTCTGCCTTTAAATCCATTTGATAAGTATCTTACACATTCCTGATTTTCATCATGCTCATCTCATATTGAATGTCATATCTCAGACCATTCATGTATCTGGCGACTTTTTCATCATCACTTTCATGATGACCGGCTCTAATGTTTATCCTATAGAACTCTTCAATGTATTCCTTCACTGTCATCCCTTTCTGTCTCAAATTCTGCATTCTCTAAAACATATTGATTTGGTAATCTCTGGGTATAAACTTGGATTTCATATTTGTGACCATCCTATGCCAGCTTTTGATTCTTTGCTTTCCCTTGCAATGCCTGTCAGCCTGCAGTTCATCCCACCATGGTGTTGCGGGCCCTTTCAGTCTAGTGACAACATGTTTAACTTTATTATCTTCCTCGACATCCTCATAGTCGAAGTATTTATCTAGAGCTCTAAACCAATCTAGCATCTCCTCAACATCCAGGTTGCCTTTGTACATCGGAATATCCATTTTTTATTTGGCACCTATTCTTACAACAGCTCTGAATAGATGTTCTTCTGCAGCACCTTCGGTTACAACTTCTTCTTCAGCTCCAGCCTCATTTTCAATTTCGGCTTCACTCACACCTCTAGCACCAACTTTCTGTCTCTGTGTTATCTCCATAGCATCTAGTCGAGCATAGATTTCTCTCATTTCCCTTTCCACAGTTGGATTGGGCATAGATCTATCTTGACGTCTCATGGGTGGCATTGTTCAAATTTGTTCCACGTAGAATTTAATAACAACTTGCCTTATGTACTCTCTCATGCTTACAGAAAACAATGATTATAATCTTTGATACCACCTGACGCAACACCCTTACCTTAGCAGGTTCTTCTTGACCTCCCAGTCTAAGGATCATTCTTAATCTCCCCTTTGAGTCGGATTGACTCTTTTATTCCCCGTAGGAATCTTCAACACCCAAGTGTTTATCCATAGGTCCTTCTTAGGAGTTATGCCTATGCGAACTCACACTAGACATGAACTCTTACCCACTTGGCCAACTGATATGACCACAACCTTCACTCGAAAAGGTATTTCAGGTTTCGTAACTTCGCGATCCTTGATGTGAGCCCCTCTGACTCCTTCAATCTCTAAAACCCCGAAACGGGTTAACGGTTCCTCCTTTGTCTTCTCCTGATGTGACCCTCAACTGCGATCTAGGGCCCAATGTTTCGGTGCCTCGAGATTTCATGTATTCGTGATTTGAAATGAAAAAACTCCCCTCACCCGATGGTCGAAATCGCAACGAATTCTCACCACAAATCAACGGTTCTTAGTTTCCCACAATCTAACGGTCCTAATTCTATTGGGACTTTGTGAATCAAGACTTCGCGACTCTCGACTCCGAGTCACAAACTTCTCCACACCCCGAATTCTGAAACGACAAAATTCAAGCATGAGATCAATGACTCTTGTTGATCCAAATCCAACGGCCACTACTCCTCCTGATTTTACGAGTGTTGAAAGACACTCATCCTTAACCCTTCCGCTGACCTACTAGATCCAACGGTCCACGGAACTTTGATGATTCTCCCTCTAATAATTTCAACCATTTGTTCAGACTTCTCCAAGACTCATGCTCAAATACTTGGTGTCTTTCCCCTGAACTTAACTTCTACGAGGTTACTTCAAACCTCTTTCGTCCTTCAAACTTCTTCCAAATATACATCCTTCCTGAGCTTTGTTCTTCGGCAAACTCAAGGCTTCAAAAGGATTCTTGCATGCACTCCTTGTGGCACTCCCAATAACCTTTGGCTGTTTAAACCTCCAAATCTGTGCACTTCCTTGTAACAGCAGTTCTTCAACCTTTCTCCTTGGTTGATAAAGTCTAAGACTTCAACCACCTGTACACACCTTGCACGGCTCTATGCTTTACCTGCACTTCTGCTGGTATGAGAACGATGGTATCTCTCCTGAGATTTTCTAAGATGAAACTCAGAACTTGTCAACGCACCCCTTGTAGAATTTCACTGCACTCCTTCCAGGAATTCTCAGGATGAGAAACAATTGAAACTCATACTCTTCCTCTCATAGACTTCATACATTCAACATGAAATCACGATCATACACACACATAGCATTGAAACAAATGCATAGCAGAGAATATAAGCAAACCGTAAACATACCATTCAAATAGATGTAAACAACAACCACAACAACACCATGAATTGGATCAAAGCTTTATTTATATTAATCCAAGTGCATATGCACATGGGTTCTATAGAAATAGTTATCTTCTTATACAATCTTCTACAACCTCTGTTCTTCTATGTTCTCTCTTGCTCTACAACTTACAATGAGAATTATCTTCTTGTTACAATACGATACATGCGAGGGAGATTTCTAGAGTTTTCCCTCCTACGCTTTAAGCTATCTAATCTGGAATTAAAAGCTCTAACTACTTTACATTTATTACAATAAATGTCTATAGCCGGCATATGATATCTATGCTCAAGATCTGCATTACAATACACCAAACATTTAAGAACAATTACATCTTTTCAGATTTTACATTAATGGGCTCTCTTTTGAATTTCAAAATATCTTCAAAATGTGTGTTCATGCATTTCTAGTTGTCCTCCGCTTTTGCGCTTGCTTTGTTGGTTGGCTTACGATGCTCCTACATCAGTAAGATTTTTGAAAAAAATTATGGATT
>JASDQU010027331.1:15971-28174 GCA_032191745.1 Picea mariana
TTCTACTAGAGGGTTAGAGATTAAGCATAAATCAAATAAAACATATAAGACTCGTGCATTGGGACGGGAAAAGTACTCTTTATTAATCTCAAGATGAATCAACTTACAATGATAATAGAGATCGTCCACCGTTCCTTGATCCTGATCCTGGGCTCCTCCTCTTCTTTGTCCTCCAACTGCTTTGCTTGAATTCTCCTAAAGCTTGAGGAAAGGCTAAAGGGTTGGGACAAAACATATTCGACAATTGGGCAGAGTTTCTTTGCTATGATTTTCCTCCTCTGAATAGTACCCCTACCCCTTCTTTTATAGGCTAGAAGGAGCTAGGGTTTTGAACGAACTCTCGACCATGCATGGCTGGGAGTTCCAGTCAACTGACCCAAAGCTTTTCGTTCCGTTGGCAACTTTCCTGTTTTTGTGCTTTGTTAGGTAAACGCGGGCTGTAGTGGGCCAGCCAGCGTTCCAACGCGTGCAGTATAAGGCCTGCCATCGTTCCAATGCACCCAGTAATGGGTTAGGGCGTGGGTTACTTAATTTAAGAGGTTTTTCAAGAGTTTATTCAGCATGGCTTTGGCAAGGAAGAGATATGAGTTGGCATGATGCCAGGTAAGCATGCGAGGTGCAATTTAGGGTTATAACAAATATGAGTGAAAACAAATAATAAAGTAGAGATAGATGTTTTGTTCCTTGGATTGACCTTGCTTTGTTATTGGAATATCAATAATGCTGTGGGATTTGGGGATTCATTATTAGTCACTGGGTAGGTAAGAAAGGCCAATGTAATATGCANCTGCTTTGCTTGAATTCTCCTAAAGCTTGAGGAAAGGCTAAAGGGTTGGGACAAAACAGATTCGACAATTGGGCAGAGTTTCTTTGCTATGATTTTCCTCTTTTGAATAGTACCCCTACCCCTTCTTTTATAGTCTAGAAGGAGCTAGGGTTTTGGACAAACTCTTGGCCATGCATGGCTGGGAGTTCCAGTTAACTGATCCAAATCTTTTCGTTTCGTCGGCAACTTTCCTGTTTTTGTTCTTTGTTAGGTAAACAAAGGCTGTAGTGGGCCAGCCAGCATTCCAACGCATGCAGCAGAAGGTCTGCCAGCGTTCCAACGTGCCCAGTAATGGGTTAGGGCGCAGGTTACATAATTTAAGAGGTTTTTAAAGAGTCTGTTCAGCATGGCTTTGGCAATGAAGGGAAATGAGTTGGCCTGATTCCAGGTAAGCATGGATGGTGCAATTTAGGTTTATAACAAGGTACGAAGGCCCAAGGAAGAAGGGACATCCTGAAACTTAAAACATACCCTTGAGTGAATGCCTAACTGTGTAAATAATAACACAATCACCTAAATGTTCAAAAGGAAAGTCTTTAACACAAGTATAGTAAGTGCAAATTGAATTCATATACCATCATGTGACCTGGAGTCAACTATAAACAAGATACACATATAGCCGAGTATTTTTTCCTTTTCAAAATCCTTTCGAGGAAGTAACCAATATGGTGCTAGTATATTAAACCAATAAAATAACCAGTATGCCATTACTAGTAAGCGGGAGGGAAACCCTGTAATTCCCTTAAAAATAGTATCACATATCTCGTTCGGAATCGAAACAAACGAACATCCCATGCAGTATTTTACTTCCAACGATATATTTTTCCATCACAAAACAGGTTACCCTTAATCAACAGTACCGAAACCATGACTTAATCGCCATTTCAGAGTTTCAGATACCTAGAGTTGGAGGTTTCAAGGACACTCATGACAGGAATGAAAAAATCGCGAAAGGCGAAACCAAAACTTAATCGCCATTTTGGAGTTTCGGATACGGGGAGTTCGAGGTGCCAAGGACACTCACGACAAGAATGATAAAGTCATGAAATGCCAAAAGGGACTATTGTGAGTCTCGAAAATCTGAAAGGAAAAACACCGAAATCCCGTCAACCGTCCATCTCAATGGGTTATGCGAACCTTCCGATCACTTGAGAGATTTTTCGATCATGAATTTTATAATGTTGGAGTCACGATGAATTAAAGGGAAAAAGGTCAAAAATCCCATCAGTCATTCGATTAAGAAAATAAGGGATCAAATTATGGAATTTTGTGAACCGTTGATATGGTCCCACTTCAAGGATTGCGACTTGCTGAAATGTCGAAGTGTGAAACGCATTTTGATTAGGCTCATGGTCATAGCCAGTGGGCATATGGAATAAGCGCGAGACCCAGTACTTGTAATCCAACGGTGTAGGTGAATTTGAATATGATTGGAGGATTATGAAATATTAGTTCTCTGAGTTTAACCAGAAGGCCTTACCTAACCCCTATCCTGTATCCAGATATTTAAAAAGAAAAAAACTATAGTGGTGTGTTTATATTTAAACTTTTCACAGAGGAGTATAGACTAATACTCTACCTTTACCTAAGTCCGTTTGGTCATTTTCATAGTGTGATTATGTGTATGGACTAACACATGATGCCCAGGCCATCAATCCCCAAAGTCATTTGTATTGTAAACATATGGTAATGGGTTATTTGTAGGGTCTAACGTGTGAGGATTTGGCCATAAAGTCCCAGAGTTGTTTGTGTTGTTAAGACTATGGTAATTGTTATAGGTACAAATAGATCAGAAAGTAATTATAATTACAGGAATTGAAATAAGCATTGAAATGAGGAGTAAACACATATTGTCGATCATAAAACTTTAAGTTCAATGGTAATGACAGTCGACGATACTAAGGACTCTTGCGAACTTTTAGACTCAAGCTTTATAACATAAATCTTACTTGTTTGAATCTCAAACTATTCAAGGATATTTATACAAACAATTTTATTTTTTTTAGACAGTTTTTGAGGTATATTACATATGGTATCAAAGCAAAATCTACAACACTGGGCCTGAATAGGGCCACATTAGCTACTTAGTATTTATTCTGACTTATGTAAAACTAATAAATCTTATGGTTACAAACAAAAGGCCCTTTCTATTTTTGTAAATTATGGTAGCTCAGGAGGGTGCATAAATCAGGATGGAAGGAAATCCGTAGCAAGTACCTCCTGGAGATCCAAGACAGAACAATGATGGAATATCACCCACAGAAGTGTTGGAAACAATGAGGAATCTTATTGTTGAACTACAGGTTTTCAAGGACGACAATGAAAAATTGAAGAAACCATAAGAGGAACATCAAGAGATAAATGAAGTCCTATTGCGTAGTACAGTAACCAAGAAAATCCCAAAAGATGATAACCATGACGAAGAAGTCAACAAAAGGGCCTCCAAGAATTCTGGACTCGAAACAGAAAAAGGAGACAGTTCATTTGAAGGGACACCTTCAGCTGAAGACAAAACTATACCAGACAGAAAAAGAAAACAAGTAGACCACCTTGAAGGATAATTTAAAAAGATTAAACCATCTACCTTTGATGGAAAATCCAGGATAGGAGAAGAATATGAGGCATGGTTGTTGGACATCAAAAAATACTTCCAGATCTACAACTATTCTAGCAACATGAAGGTCAGAATGGTCATCTACAATCTGAAGGGGAAGGCCAACATTTGGTGGTAGGACCTGAAATTGGCCAAGGGCCTAAAGGAGAAACAGTTGGAATGGTCCAACTTTAAGAAGTATTTCAAGAAACAATACCTTTCTGAAAGCTATTATGAAAGGAAGAAAAAAGAATCTTATGAGTTACGACTCAGACAGATGACGATGGAGGACCTTATAAATAAATTTTTGGAACTAATAAGGTTTGTACTGTACATCTGGGAGGATAAGGTAAAAATTCAATGATTCTTAAGTTGTTTACCATAGGCCTCCCAGGACAGAATTGAGTTTGACAACCCCAAATCCTTGAGTGAGGTATTCAGGAAAGCACGAATGTGCTATGACCAGTAGAAACAATGGGTAGAGTTTCCCAAGACCTAGAAGGATAAAAAGCAAGATCGAATGAACTAGAGGAAGAAGGGATACCAACCAGCTCCTTATCGGAATGAAGCAAAAAGTTTCCCAAGGATGTATTTTCGCTCCAATCATCCGAATACACAAGGTAGTGGTAAACCGGTAAACCTGGGAACAAATAAGTTTTGGGACAACTCTCACGAGCCATTAAAATGTTGGAAGTGTGGAGAGCCTCATCTAAGGAGGAATTGTCCATGTTTAAGTTCAGCAAACAAAACAGTTGTTCGAAATCTGCAAGAAGCATCGACAGTGGGAGACGTGGGCATAAGCCTACATCAGATAAATGCTGCCATAGATGGTCGAAAAGATGACGACCAGTCCTCGGTGGTAGAAATTGAAGGTAAAATCAACGACACTTGAATTTATGTTTTAATTGACCTTGGAGCTACGTTAAGTTATATTACTCCTAATATAGTAGAGTCGAATAAACTTAAGAAACTAAAGCACGCAAAATCATGGATGGTACAACTAGAAAAAGGTATTAAAACAAAAGTAGTTGACTTTAATTTTTATTTTGAATTCAACTTAGGTGGTCAAAATATAAGGACCAATCTAAACATATTACCACTAGGATCTTATAATATGAGTATCGGGATGGATTGGTTGGAACAACACAAAACAATAATAGACTATTATACAAAGATACTTAGCTATAAAGATGATTTTGGCACTATTAGAACAACCCAAGGAATACCAAAACCTATATCAGTCAGACAAGTTTCAACGATGCAACTCAAGAAATGTATTAGAAAGGGATGTCAAGTTTATGCCATCCATGTGACAAAACTATTAGAAAAAGAAGATAAGCCAAACTTAGAAGAATTTTCTTTCCTACGTGAATTCAGAGAAATATTTGTGGATGAGATACCAGAATTACCTCCTAGAAGGGAAATAGACTTCTCCATAAACCTACTACCCGGTTCATCCCCTATCTCAACAGCACCTTACCGAATGAGTCTACTAGAACTGACAGAATTAAAAATCCAATTACAAGAACTGTTGGACAAAGAGTATATCAGACCGAGTGTTTCACCATGGAGGGCACCCATCCTCTTTGTGAAAAACAAAGATGGTATTCTAAGACTATGTATCAATTATAGAAAACTGAACAAAATGACCATTAAGAACAAATACCCCTTACCAAGGATAAATGATCTGTTCGATCAAGTTGGTGGGGCCAAGATCTTTTCAAAATTGGATTTACGATCTGGTTATCATCAAGTTAGGATAAAGGATGAGGATATAAACAAAACAACTTTTTGAACAATATATGGACACTATGAGTTTTTAGTCATACCTTTCAGACTCACTAACGCACGAACCACATTTATGTGCTTGATGAACAACATTTTCAGTCAGTACTTAGACAAGTTCGTAGTAGTATTTATTGACGATATTCTGGTTTATTCTAAAACGAAGGAGGAACATTATGAACACTTAAGAATAGTTATACAAACATTAAGGAAACACAAACTATACGTAAAATTCAAAAAATGTGACTTTTATATAAAAAAAAATACAATATTTAGGACATGTCATTTCCTCAGAAGGTATTGTTGTAGACTCGGAAAAGATAAGAGCCATTATGGAATGGCCAGTACCTAAAGATGTGGCAGATATCTAGTCATTCATGGGAATTACCGAATATTATCGCAGATTTATAGAAGGGTTTTCCAAGATAGCCTACCCTATCACGTCACTACAAAAGAAAGGAACCAATTTTAACTAGTCACAAAAGTGTCAAGACAGCTTTAACAAGATGAAAGAATTATTGACATCGACACCCATTTTGAAGGTAGTAGACCCAGATAAAGACTTCACAGTTTGTGTTGATGTAAGTAAAGAGGGACTAGGTGGTGTCCTAACTCAGGAAGGGCATGTGATTTGTTACGAGTCTCGAAAATTAAAAGAACATGAGCGAAATTATGTCACTCATAACTTAGAATTGGCAGCAGTAATACATGCCTTAAAAATGTGGTGACACTATATAATGGGCATAAAATTCCTACTATTGATGGATAATAGAAGGGTGAACTATCTGTTCAACCAACTATATCTTAATGCAAGACCTGGCTAGCCTTCTTGAGAGAATTCGACTTCGAGGTCAGGCATATCAAGGGTAAGGAAAATAAAGTAGTAGACGCTTTAAGCAGAAGAGTCCATGGGTTATTTGAGATAAACATCAACATGGTAGAAAGTGATCTGTAACAAAGAATAAAGACGACAGGTATTAATGAAAAAAATTACACTAAGATAATGACAGAATTACAAACAATACCACAAACTTTGACAAACTAGATCTAAGCATCGACAAGAAAGGACTATTATGACTTAAAAACATACTTTACATACTAGATTCAACAGAATTGAAATCAACAATTTTGGACGAAGTGCATAAGAAACCATATTCTGGCCATCTAGGTTACTAGAAAACAATAACAACACTTAGAAAACTATTTTCCTGGCCTACTATGAAGGGTGAAACAGAAGAATACTTGGCTAGGTGCCAAGATTGTCAGCAGGTTAAGGCTGAGCACCAACATCCATCCAGCCTATTACAACCATTACCAGTACTAGAATGGAAATGGGAGACTATATCACTGGACTTTATAACAGGTTTACCTAAAACTCAAAAACATAATGATTCTATCATGGTTGTAATTGATAAAATTAGTAAGTCTGCACACTTTATTCCTATAAAGTCTACTTTTAAATCTATAAACATTACTGAAATATTCATGAAATAAATTTTTAGACTACATGGTATTCCTAAAATGGTGATTTCAGATAGAGACGTAAAATTTACATCCTCTTTTGGAAGGAATTGTTTGCAGGGCTAAACACTAACTTGAATTTTAGTACAAGCTATCATCCACAAATGGATGGATAGACCGAAAGGAAAAACCAAATCAGAGAGGATATGCTTCTCATGTGCATAAGAACAAAACCAAGCAAGTGGGAAGACTACCTGCACTTGGTAGAATTTTCATATAACAATGGGTACCAAACTTTGGCTAAGTTGATCCCTTTTGAAATATTGTATGGTAGAAAATGTATGACTCCAATTAGATGGGATAACTCGATTGACAGACTCATGATTGGACTAGAGATGGTCCAAGAAATGGAGAACATGGTAAGAAAGGTACAACAAAACTTGAAACAAGCACAGGACAGATAGAAGCGCTATGCAGATCAGAAAAGAAGACACTTGGAATTTCAAGTAGGAGACCATGTTTATTTTAAGGTCAAAGCCCGAAAGAGCTCGTTGAAGTTAGGGAATTGTGTTAAGATGTCACCTAGGTTTTATGGGGCCTTCAAGATACTAGTTCGAATTGGACCCGTAGCATATCAGCTTGCACTTCCAACTAATCTAAGAATTCATAATGTATTTCATGTTTCGTTGTTGAATAAGTATATTCATGACCCTACTCATAGGATTGATAGGAACTTGGTGTAGGTGGAAGCCGAAGGAAAGTTCCAGGTGGAACCCCTGCACATTTTGGACCAGAGAAAAATAGCACTTCGGAACAGAGCCGCCGCTCAGGTAAAGGTGTAATGGAAGCACTTTAGTCCTGATGAAGCCACTTGGGAGTTGGAGCGAGATTTGTGGAAATCTCATCCAATCCTATTCCAGGAAAGGAATGAACACTGAGGACAGTGTTTTAATGAAGGGGGAAAGGATGTGACATCCCCAAAAATAAAATATTTTTGAAATTTAAAATTGCTGGAAATTTATTTCGTTTTTAGTAAATTTGAATTTGGAAAATTTTTTCCATTTATGGCAATTCCGAATTTCAAATTTGGTAATTGTAATTAATTATTTTGACTGTTGGGCAGAGACCTAATTTGACCCAACTAACTATTTGACTATGACACTTGTATGGAAACAAAATATTTTATATTGATTGCAGGAGGACAAATGGAACAACCATGTTAAATTTAGCTGACCATGACTCCATGAGTGGTGAACATGTTGGAACTACCTCTGGGCTGAGTATTGCAAGTGGAAAATCAGTGATTTGGCCATTGGCAGCCCCTCAAAATTAGGGATTTAGAAAGATACGAAAATTCCCAAGAGAGGGAAAAGACCTAGGAAAATGATAAATAACATATGAGAGGAGGCAGAATGCTACCAAGTATGCTGGGGAAAGGAGAATTTTGATTTACTTGCGGTAATGAACACTGCTTGAGTGTGAGGCAAGGGAAAACTGCTGGAGCTGTAGGAAATATATGAAGAGAAGCTTTTCCAAGTTCACCCTCATGGACTCATGGTCACGCTAGGGGGTGAATCGGGTAAGTAGTTTGGCTACCCTATTCTATGGTTGGGAGGAACGTGGTTGTTCCCTTTGTCTTTCAACATATTATTTCATATATGTTATTTTTGTCCCTTCTCTGATTGAATGTTAAATGGCTACATACTTGATAGAATGTATCTGTTAGAAATAATATTAAGGATGAAATATCAAATGCATCCTATTACAAACTTAGGAATTGCTAGAATGTCTCTCTACTAGTTTGGAATGGATTATCTTTGCTGCATCTCATTACTGTTATGAATACTAGTTTCTAAAAGTATACTAGCTAAAAGGATATGACTAGTCAATTCTTAAAGAAGATTTGTGTCGTGGTTTGGATTACTATTGTAGTAAGATAAAGCGTCGTAGTTGAAAACCCCACAAGTAAATTGTGATGCATATTTGAGTTTACCTACATATTGAATGCAAATGGAAAACTGCTTAGTGTATAGATTGTAAGTATGTAATCATTTCACCGCCTATGCAAATAGTGAATCAGTGGCCATCTTGACCTTTCAAGACTTGAGGACTAAACCACCAATTTCATTTTTGTTTTACATAATTTAAATGGTGGCGACCTTAACCTTTGTAGGCCATAAAACACCATCACTGCCTTGATTAAAATGTAATGATCCTCCTCGTTACGGTGACAACCTCGTAAAACAAATGCATTTTTTTTTATGTGTATGTGTGCGTGTGTGCAAGGTTAATAAGTACATTTGACTCGGCGTCACCATACGACGATGAACATGACACATGCAATGCGATGACAACATAGAGATCTAAGATGCACATAAACCACTATAAGCGAAGAACGACAATCGACAGACAATGATAAGACTGACTACCCACCCATCCTACCCTGCAATGGTTAGGACCTCCAAGACACATAAGCAATGCTCAGTCCTAGGTTCCCATCGATTTTAACCATTTGAGGTCTCAGGGCTGGCGACTATTCTAAGGAACATGGAGGTGTCTACATCCCGCCCGACACAAGTAGACCAAGCAATTAAATTGTTTACAGTCAAGTACAAGAAAAGTTAACCGACATCCCCATCCTCTACGGAAGGCGCAAATCAAGGACACCAAAAAAATAATCAACCATTAGTTAAGACTCAGCCTTACCTATGACTCAAGGCACAAGTACAGATCACTCACTCGTTTAACTTCCATTAGTAGACGGGTTACCAACCCAACCTTGAAAAATGAGTGCATAATTAATTGCAAATTTCCCATTTACTAAATCTTGATAAATTATTGTACTTAGGACCTACCTTTTTCATGTTGTCAATCATAATAGAATTATATTAACCTTACAATAAATTACCCATATCATTACTCTTATACTTCAATAACATTGTAAAGTAAATAACCATGATCTTACATTCATATGTTATCAATGCTGACATAGCCCCTTTTTAATTTGCAAGGACATTACCTTTAAATGTTTCAACCATACATTACAATAGCCTTACATTATAATAACATTGCAATGAACAACATGGATCTTATAATTCAATGTTATCAAATGCTAACATTTCCATATTGCAAGAACTTTACCATTACCTATTTCAACCAATAGTTTACCTTGAACTTATATTACAACAGCATTGCAAAAATAAGATAATAAACAAAAATAAAGATGATGAGCATAATGAAATAAAAACCATTATGAAAATCATATTGTAAATTATATGGTAAATGAAATTCTTTTATTGTAAATCATATTGTAAATAGATTCTTTTCATGTAAATCATATTCTTTTCCTTACAACTGAATCATATTCTTTCATTAAACTTAAAAATCATGTTCTGTATCTCATCGGCATATTTATTCTTTTATGAAATGAAATCAATGCAAATCATAAGGAATTGATGAGGTATGTGAAAGGAAAGGACCTGGCACCTGCGATGGGATTGGGTTGACCGAAGGCTTAACTAGTGCTGCATGCTAGAACACCCGGTGTTCCTTGCATTCATCAACATGACATTCTATAAGCAACCACAGTTGTATTAACTGTGTAATTAAATTCCGTTAGTTACTGTTGTCCTTGCCCAGGGTTAAATTATGAAGTATTTAGCAAGGATTTAATATGCCTTGCTCTCAACACTCCCCAACGTGTTATTGTTTAGTAAAGACTATCATGCTATCTGCTGGCATCAAGGTCTGAATGATGGGAGGCTGTAAAATGTGCCAAGGGAATCCCTGACAGAGTGATAATGCAGTATTTCAACTTGCGGTGAGATTGCAGTGGGGTTTAGTACTCTAACACTGTGTTAAAAAGAAACTCCAACGCTGTGGGTCTCACCCAAATTCTGAGGATCATAACATGACAAAAACACAGCCAAGGGATAGTGTTAGAGCACATTCAAGTTCAGATTCAACGCCATCCAGTTTATGGTAACCACGAAATCATGGTGAGGGTAAAACACAATTGAAAAAATGTATAACAAGATTTCAATCCTTCAGGTATAATGCACAGGTGTAGTGGGTATTCAAGGGGAATAAATGGGAATAACTTCAATGGGGAAGCACGTGGGTAGACCAAATTTAACCCAATAAATTAAAATCAAGCTGTGGGTGAAAGCCAAAACACGAATTCCACATGGACGCTATCCATCAACACGATTTGCTAAGTGATGGCAAAAGAGAAATGATGCTCAATAAAAATAATGGATGAATCTTAGGAAGGATAGCTCTGGTTAAAACCAGGAAAACATAACAACTAGGGGGAGGAAGCCGCAATAAAGATGCTAGAACTTCGTCAGAGGACAAAGTGACCAAGGGCATCACGCGCGGAGTTTAGCTGGCGAAATTCAATTAGTTGCAGAGAAAGGAAAAATGTGGCATCCACCTATTGGTGATTCATGCTCAGTAGTTGATTTAGAATAAAACAGATTTGAGGAGGGATTTGCAGGTGAGGGTAGAATAATCCACTCCCTTTTTAAATTCACCTGGGAATGTATCTACGCGAATCTTACATATCCAGGAGAAATAAAACATAGTTTGATTTTTCCTTTCATACGTAAGGCGTAGTCAAGTAAAAAAAACAAAGAACGAGGAACATGATAAGAGCAACGCCAGGAATAAAAGGTTAAAGGGCCTTCCATCCAAGCAAGGCCGCCAAGGAGGAGTGAACCAGGTCTCAGGCCAATCAATCGTGTGATAAGCACTTGGGGATTTAAGGGCCGAGGTTGGGCTGGGAATAATAACTATAAAAACAGAGGCAGCTACAAGATCTCACAGCTTTAACACATCCTTAGAATCTGATTTAACCGCCAACCATCAATCAATGACTACCCATTAAATACAAACTCTGGCTCTTCAATAATTGCATGCAATTGTCTTTATCCTAGCACAGAGGCAAACTCTATCTTGGTACAAAATGCAATTGTTGAGGAAGATCTTACAACAATTACATAATAACAATTACGGAAGAATATTCTTTTTCATCTATTATCTATTCTAAACAACAAAGGTAATCTATAATTCTCACCCCTTACACAATGATATTCGCCGAAGTATGAAAAGCAATTATTTCAACAAGATCCTAATAATAAATCCTATATCCGTCTATCATTCAACCAGAAAGTGTACCTTTTCCTGAATGCCTGCTCCAGGTGTCATTTGTCGTTACGTGCCGATCCTTCTTGCCGACCGTCGAGACCTCACCGGTACCTCCCAGCCAATCACTAGGGGTACTCTGCTTCCACCTTAGCCCCCCAAGACACAAAGGGGAAACACACTATCCAGATGGTATGTCTATCTTCCCAGCTCACCTCGCAAGGCCGAGCTACCACTCCTATCCGAGCTGGAAAATCCCAACTCCTCACAAGTAATCAGTCAAGTCACAATTTCGGCAGTGTAACATTACGCTAACAGCCAATCCTTTTCTTCCTCATCTTCCCTTTCTTTTATAGAGTTTTTAGCACCTCCAAATTTCCCTAAATCACATTT
>JASDQU010027332.1:2556-13636 GCA_032191745.1 Picea mariana
ACAACCAAACATTTGTCAAATGAGTATTGGGTTGAGGCAGTAGCAACTGCAATATACATCTTGAACAAGTGTCCGACAAAGAGTATTAAGAATAGAATTCCTCAAGGAGCATGGATGTGATCAAAGCATAATGTGGTGCATTTAAGAGTTTTTGGTTGCGTCGCATACGCACATGTTCTAGATGAACTGAGAAGAAAGCTGGACAACAAAGGACATAAATGTATATTTGTTGGGTATTCTGAAGAGACAAAAGGATACAAGTTGTATGACCCTATCGCAAGAAAAGTCATAATCAGTCGCGATGTTCAGTTCATAAAAAATGAAGCATGGGATGGAACCATAGAAAAGATAGTAAAGATAATTGACACAATGGAGCATAATGATGCGGAGGATGAAGTGTTTCAAACACCATACACAAGACAATGCGCAGCTCCATCTACACCTGGCAATGCAATGCAAATTGCTGCGCAAAATACTCTAGTAAGAACAAAAAGTGTGCAACCTCCACCTAGAGTGCACCAAACAACAACAAGCAGTCCAAGTACTTCTACATCTCCAGATCCAACATTAGCAAATATGTTACCAATAAATACAAGAATTTTGAATGACATCTATAATGAAGATGCAGTAAATTCATTCTCAGTTTTTGCTTTGTTTTCACAAATAGATGATCCATTAACTTTTGAAGAAGTTGTTAAAGAGAAAGTATGGGCACAAGCCATGGATGAAGAAATCAAGTGCATAGAGAATAATAAAACATGGAAATTGGTAGATGTACCTAATGACAAGGATGTCATAAGTGTCAAGTGGATTTATAAAACCAAGCAAGATGCAGAAGGAAAAGTACAGAATTACAAGGCAATATTAGTTGCGAGAGGCTTTACACAACAACATGGAATTGATTACAATGAAACATTTGCACCAGTTGCATGCATGGACACAGTCAGAACCGTGTTATCAATTGATGCGCAATACAAATGGCCAGTTTATCAGATGGATGTAAAGTCAACATTATTGAATGTAAACTTAGAAGAAGAAGTATACATGGAACAACCACGAGGTTATGAGGTTCCAGGACAAGAAAACAAAGTATACAGATTAAAGAAAGAACTGTATGGATTAAATCAAGCTCCGAGAGCTTGGTACAATCGCATAGATTCCTATATCACACAGAATGGATTTCAGAAAAGTGAAATTGACCCAATACTATACATCAAATCAAATCAACAAGGTAATGTGTTAATTGTTTTCTTATATGTGGATGATTTGATATTTACAGGTGACTTTGGCATAGAAGATTTCAAGTCAGTCATGGAGGATGAATTTGAAATGACTGATTTGGGGCTAATGAGATATTTTCTGGGAATAGAAGTGCACCAGTCCAAAACTGGTATATTTATCTCACAATTCAAGTATGATCATGAAATATTGAAGAGATTCAATATGGTGAATTCAAAAGAAGCACCAACACCTGTCATAACATGATTGAAGTTAAGCAAGGAAGATAAAGGGTCCAAAGTGGATCCTACACTGTTTAAAAGATTGGTAGGCAGTCTTATGTATATAAAAACAACAAGACCTGATATTATGTATGGAGTGATCCTAATCTCATGGTTCATGGAAACTCCAAAAGAATCACATTGGAAAGCAGGAAAGAGAATTCTGAGATATGTGAATGGAACAAAATATTTTGGCATAAAGTACTCTACTTCAAAAGACTTCAAACTCATTGGATACACTTACAGTGATTGTGGAGGCAGTATTGATGACAGGAAAAGTACCTTTGGGTACACATTTCATTTTGGAACAGGTATGGTATCATGGGCATCAAGCAAGCAGCCCATAGTGACACTTTCTTCAGCAGAAGCAAAGTACGTCGCAGCCACAAGAGCAGCATGTCAAGGAGTATGGATAAGAAGAATTTTAAAAGATTTTTTGCAAGAACAACAAGAACCAACTATAGTTTTCTTTGAAAACAATTCAACCATCTTGTTATCAAAGAATCATGTGTTTCATAAGAAAAACAAGCAAATTGATACAAGGTATCATTTCATCAAAGAATTGGTGAATAACAAAGAGATCTGCTTAGAATTTTGCAGGTCAAAAGAACAAATTGCAGACATTTTTACAAAGGCTTTAGCAAGAGATGCATTTCAGCATCTGCGTAGTAGTCTAGGAATCCATGCAGTAACAAATGAGTGACAATAAAATGAAAACTAAAATTTTTGATGTTATTTTCTTTTGTAACTCCACCAACTTCTAATTAAGGGGGAGTGTTGGAAATTGTAATTACAAATCGGTGAGATCTTCACGTCGTCGTCGATTTGTCTGTCAGTCAAAATTTGTCAATAATCAAAATGACAGTTAGACATTCTAACAAGTTTGTAAGTGTAAAGTCGCATACTTACTCAAAAGTCAGTCAACAAATAGGAGAGCTATAAATGGAGCCGAATTTTATCTTCTTGAATTAAATTAAATTGTTGAAGAGTCAGTCGTAGTTATGGTATTGTTTAATGTTGAGTTGGTTTTAGCTTCTGTAGGAAGTCACATTCAAAGTTTATATAATTCAGAGTTTCTTAGTTAGAAGAAAATGAATAGATAGAGACATAGAGAAAAAGGGAGAAGGATGTAGAGAAGCAGTTCAAGAACCAGCAGTAGTTGAAGAGTTGATAGAAGAAGTATTAGAGCCGAAGCTCACTTTGTCACTATATTTTTGTAATCCGAGGGCACTGCGTCGAAGTTCATTAATATCAATTATTTTGTGTTTCTGACAAATTTCTGTGGTATTTTTCTATTATATTATGCATTTGTAAACCGTTCTATTTAGTGTGTGTATGTGTATTCACAGTGCACAACAATCTGGCAGTCTGTGCACTGCACATTGATCTTGAGAACTCTGTCGGGTAGCCTGTTTGTTGCGCAGTATTTTAAACTGTGTTGCGTAGAGTAGATTGCGTGCATTCCCCCTTTACCCTTCACTTTGTATGGAATTTTAAGTTTCTCATAAATATTCTGTTAAAGAATGGGGGTTGTAATAAAAAATCAATTAAGATAGCAACGAATAATTATGTTGGAAACGAATAAAAACATAGAAAAACAAACGAGTGTTCTAGGCATATTTATTGAATATGGTCCTATAACTAATAGAGTGTGCAAGGAAAGGTCATATTTCCTTCATTTCTCCATATCCTACATAGGCACCAATATTCAGTTATCATAAAAACCAATAAAAAATTGCATCTAAAGTATTAATATTTGAATACAATATTAATATAAAATATGACTAATTGGTTAGAATATGTAAAATGTATATTAGTAGTCTAATGGTTTGACTTTTTTATGTTTCAACCGGCACATTTTCAATCAATTTTACCTGAAATCCAATCAAAAATTGTTGAAACTCTAAATTTAAGTGATTGAGTTTGTACAATTCATGTCCTAAAAATTTTCGCGATGCCTAATCCGTTATATATTCAAAAATACATTTAAATAATAAAAATTGTGATTTCGTCAAGATTTGTTTAACCAGGTTCCTGTGAAAAATTCAAAAAAAGTGGAATGTTTATACACGACAAAATGTATATATCATTATGATAAATCAACATAAAAGGATGTGCATTCGAATGGCTTGCTTGATTCGACAATATCTTAGGAATGGATATTGATTGGATACAATATAAATTTTAATTGAGTTAGCCGGGGCATGTTGGTTTCAAGTCAAGATGAGCATATCTTCAACACTTTTCTCTCGGAAGTATAAACTAATTACCATCAGTTGATATGGGAAGATCCTCAACATTTTTCTCTTGGAAGGACAAAGGAACTATAAACTAATTACCATCAATATATATGGGCATATCTTCAGCATTGTTTCTATGGGAAGTACAAACTAATTAGCTTTATGATTATAATGTTCATTATATATAATATCAAATTTTCAAATAAAAAGAACGATATGATATATGAAAAGTTATTCAACAATTTTATCTTGGACAAACTAATTAGAATCTTATTTCAATTTATGATAAAAATAATTATACATTGATATCATATAAATTACTGATCATACAATTATTTTATTTTAAATGAGTCCTATACACTCGAAATATTGTTTAATTCATGTCTGTATTAAGTGAAATTAAAAACTGACTATTGTTTTTCTTTGCGGTGTAGGCAAAGTTAAAAGGAAAAATAATGTACGCACTTTTGAAACTATATTGTTTTTTTTTAATTATCTGTTATCTTAAACATAAATTTGGAATAATTTGAATAACATATATTAGAATAGATATGCATTGTATACATAACAACATTGATTGTGAATGGAATACCAAAAGACTTTTTAAGATTACATGCATTTTCATATACTTCAATAGATTGTTTACTTGATGCATTGCAAGTTCTATTGCATTTATGCATTTTCATATACTTCAATAGATTGTTTACTTGATGCATTGCAAGTTCTATTGCATTTATTTTATTCTTCTGTTGCAAAATGGATTGATAGATCATATCTTAATTTGTCTAGACAATGACGACATAGAGGCATTAGTATCATATCAATATAAACTAGAATTTTATTTTTTGTAACAATTGTATGGAATTTATGATGTCAAACACATTTATTTGCAAAATGTGATTTTCTACATTTATAAATTTATGTAAATTTAAGAGAGGACTATGGGGAGATACATTTTGAATACGATGGCTAGCAAGTGGTTAAATATATCAATTGGTACTTGGTCACTAACAAGGAAAACAAGATATTTTCTATTCAACGGAAATGAAAATATAGATTCATATTACTTCTTGTTTCATGATGCAAATCATGTTAGTGGTCATTACAAACCATTACTTTACAAAAAAAAACAACTAAATACAATTTCAAAGAATCCAATATCTAGTTTTCACTAATGTCAAAAATATTTAATGTCAATAGAAATGTATTATGCATGATATGCATTCTCATGGATTAAATAGAGAAACAACTAGTACATCTAACTAATTGTGGGAAAAGTATTTTTAGTACAATTTACTAGTTGATAAAAACATAGTTCAATGTATATCCTTTGAAACTTTATACAGTAAAATATGTTTGCAATGAAATTATGAGTGGAAATCAAAATGCATTGCATTGCTTAAAAAACACATAACAATCGAGATCATACATAATATGACAATGATTAGGGAATAGAAAGGGTATCTCATAAATAAGACAATGCCATATGAAAAAGGAAAGATAAAGGGTGATCATTTTTTCTTAAATGGATATCAAACATGTTCAATGTAAATATCCAAATATGGTCTTACCTTACTAACACGATTGTCAACATATATTTTGTTAATTTGAATTGCAATAAAACATTTGATGTGATATCATTCGAAATAGATACATCGTACATCCACTATGAATCATTACTAAAATAAATGTATGAATAGATCATCCTACAATAAATCTAAATAAAAAAACATATAATTAGGGAAATTCAAAGTGTAGAAAGTAAGAATAATAACATATCACATCCTAAATATGTACGAGAAGAACATCATCATGTATGTCGTGTACATTTTATGTATAAAATCATGTTGAAAATTAGTGATGACAACTTTGAGATGAATTGTCATGAAGCAAAAATAGGCCCAACTAAAAATCGTAAGATCACTTATCACAAATTGAAAAACTTTCTACATGTAGAAAGCAAATGCAATGACATATTTCCCAATGAACATGAAATAAAGGAACATGTACATAGTACATATTGAATTGATGTTGTAACGACCCCTCCAAAATAACACAAAGTTGGCGAATACAACGATATATCATATTACGTTGAATTGATGTTGTAACGACCCCTCCAAAATAACACAAAGTTGGCGAATACAACGATATATCATATTACGACACTAGCCGTTACAATATGTATATAAAGTAAAATTTATTTTATGGAGACATTCATTTGTTCCAAACTGAGTGTCACTATAAGTACCATTAATCACAATATGTCACTAACTACATTACAACAATGGACAAGATATAATAACATGTAAATATTTGTTTGCCTATGATATGAAGAGTTAATAACAATCAGACATRMATAGATAGCGATACTAATATATGCAAGTATAACACTAMATTTCATTTCTCTTCATGGTAATTAAATTGTGTACTAACTTAGTTCACAGAACTCCATATATATAAAACTATGATAAACAAGAATATTTTATTGCGTTAATGGTGGTTGTGCAGCTTGTGCAAACTTCTATATACTAAGCGCCATCCAAGTAGCCTTAGTAAAATACCTTAACGATTAAGCGATTATTCGACCTCTACCAAGGTGGGCAACTAAGAAATAAAAACCACCCAAAAAGTCAATGCAGATTCAAATTTTTGGGGTCCGATAACAATCCCAATTCCGTTAAGAACGCAACACAGGTAATTGTAACTTGTAGTCAAGTTTTTAATTATATCCAAAAGATGATTTGATTGTGCTCAATAATTACTTGTGGATTAACTAAATTTACTTAAATGAAGAGTTCCCACAATTAAAATCAATTTCCTTCACTTGTAATTTAAATAATCATCATATTTGTAACTAATTACAATGGATATTATTTAGAGATCTGTCTACAAAACTCCACTTCATTATTTAGTGAACAGAATTAGAAATGATAATATTTACAGTATAGACTTATAATTTAACAATTGAAATAAGACATCTTATTCTTTGAACTACACATACCCATCTCCAATTTTTCTATCCATTAACATGAGATGATGTAATGCACAACGTTATACTTAATAAACAAGGAATGTAAACTGACTCCCAACACCTCGAGAGCGGGGAAGAAAACCCTATCTTCGTTCAAATTAATCAATAAGAACATACAATTACATATATGATGACAACCAATTTGAAATGGTTGAAAACAATTGGGGCTAAACCGCAACTAATTCTCCATTATTCTAAGTCTTCCCTTTAATGGAGAACGGATTGGCATCCACACCTAACATCTCTCTAAACAGTTCAATCAAATTTGATCTTCCCAAGAGGCTTCGTGAAAATATCAACAACATTTCCACTAGTATTACAATACATTAAAGCAATGTCATTAGACTGCATTTTTTCTCAAACAAAATGGAACTGGGTATCAACATGCTTTGTCCTTGAACGATAAATGGATTATTTGCCAACTTGATTGAGCTCTGGTTATCACATTTTATTATCGTAGCTTTAATTTTTTCTTCTCCAACATCTTCAAGTAGTCTTCTCAACCAAACAAATTCACAAGTTGATGCACACAACGCTTTATATTCTTCCTCAGTGGATGACAAAGATACAATAGGTTTCTTCTTACTGCTCCATGAAACAATCCCGGATCCAATGCCAAAGGAATAACCTCTAGTAGATCTCTGATCATCCGGATTGCGAGCCCAATCTAAATCTGAGTAACCTGTTAGCTCAACATCGAATGAATAAGTATATTTAATACCATAATCAATTGTACCTTTGAGATACCTGAGTACCCCTTTCACTGCATTCCAATGGCTTTCTAGAGGTTTATCCATAAACTGACTTAACACACTAACAGAGTATCCTATGTCAGGTTTAGTTGTAGTGAGATAGTTCAAGCTTACCACCATCTATCGATAAATTGTATCATTTACCTCCTTCGAGCCATCATCACAGTAAAGTTTTGTGTCTTGTTGCATTCAAACATAAGAAACTTTACACTGGTCCATTTTAAACTTATTAAATACTTCTCTAACATATTTACCTTGAGACACAAAGGTTTGACCAACATTTCTCCAAACTTAAAGACCAAGGCAGTAATGTAACTCACCAAGATCTTTCATTTCAAATACCTGTGACATCTGCTTCTTAATTCCACTAATAAATTTTTTTGAATTTCCTGTAATAATTAAATCATCAACATATAAGGAAATCAATACAACATGCCCCTTTTCATCAAACTTGGTATACATATTTGGATCACTTTTTCTCCTCATAAAACCCGACCGAAGAAAGAAGGAATCTATCTTCTCATACCATGACCTAGGTGTCTGTTTCAGTCCATACAATGTTTTCTTTAATTTACACACTAAATGTTCCTGACCATTTTTCACAAACCCCTTTGGTTGAGTAAGGTAAACCTCATCCTTTAACTCACCATTCAAAAAAGAAAACTTTACATCTAATTGGTGAAGCTTACAATGGTATTTTCTAGCTAGTTCAATTAACATTCTTATAGTGTTTAATTTAGCTAATGGTGCAAATGTTTCTACATAGTCAATGCCCTCTTTCTATGAATATCATTTTTCCACCAATCTAACTTTATATTTTTCTATACTACCATCTTCTTTGAATTTGGGTTTGTATATCCATTTACATTCTATGGCCTTTTTCTCTTTAGGCAATTCAGTCAATTCCTAAGTTTTGTTTTTCATTATAAAGTCATATTCTTCCTCCATTTATTTTCTCCACTCTTCATGTTCATTAGTTTCATTAAAACTCATGGGTTATATGAGATTTGAAATATTACTCATTAGGGCATAATCTTTATACTTTTCAGATGGACGAACCTGTCATCAAGATCTTCTCAATTGGATGGTGACTTCTTCTTCATTTTGTGAAGATTCTTCTTCATTGCTAGATGTATCCATGTCACTAGGTGCCTTTTCTTTATGTTGCTTCTCTTCTTTGACCTTTTCATCTTCAAGAAGTACCTACCATCCTTCATGATTGTTTTCTTCATTATTTCCTTCTTCCTATTCATGGAAAATTACATCTCTACTTGCAAACACTTTGTGAGTAGATGGATGAAATAGCTTATATGCTTTAAATTTTGAACAGTAGCCTATAAAAATACATTTGATAGCTTTATCATCAAACTTCTTCATGTTCTCCTTTGGAATATGTGCAAAATACTTGCACCCAAATATCCTCAAATTATTAACTGTTGGTTTAGAATCATGCAAGGCTTCGAAAGGAGTTTTATGATCAAGACACCTTGTTGGACTTCTATTCTTTAAATAAACAATAGTGCTAATGGCTTCAACCCAGATAACATTTGAGAGATTCTTATCTTTCATCATACTTCATGCACATTCCACTAGAGTTATGTTTTTTCTTTCTGCAACTATGTTCGGTTGTGGAGTGTGGCATGTTGTAAATTGATGTACTATTCTATTATCTTTGCAATACTTGATGAAGTTCCCTAATGTGTACTCTCCCCCTTGATCTGAGTGGAGGGTTTTTATCGGTTTTTTTTTTTTCTTATACACCCTGTTTTTAAATTCCTTGAAGTATTAAAAAGCATCACTCTTTTTCGTAAGGAAATAAACCCATGTGTATCTTGTGCAATCATCAATAAACAATAAGAAATAATAAGCACCTCCTAGCGACCTTGTCTACATTTGTCTACAAATATCAGTGTGCACAAGTTCTAATAGATCTTTTTTTCTCCTATGAAGATTAGAGGGGAATTCATCTCTGTGCATCTTTCCTAATGCAAAACCTTCAAAAGAAACATACTCATTCTTCAACATAGGGAGTCCTTCAACTATACTTTGTTTTTGTAATAACAAAAAATCATGATAATTAATGTGACCATACCTTTGGTGTCAAAGAGTCTATGTAGGCATAGTTGCAGAAGTTAAAGCTTGATGATTCTTGTTGGTGACATCAAGTTTGTAAAAACCTCCAACTCTGACTCATGAAGCAACAATATTGTAATGATCGTGCAAGTCCTTCACTATNATCTGACTTTCTTCCGATCTCAAGAAAGTCAGATAATGATAATTAATGTGACCATACCTTTGGTGTCAAAGAGTCTATGTAGGCATAGTTGCAGAAGTTAAAGCTTGATGATTCTTGTTGGTGACATCAAGTTTGTAAAAACCTCCAACTCTGACTCATGAAGCAACAATATTGTAATGATCGTGCAAGTCCTTCACTATACAATGTGTCTTGAAGAATTCGATCTTCAAATTTTGATCTATAATGGTGGACACAGAAATCAAGTTTTTCTTTATACCAGGGACATACACAACATTGTGAATGTATCTAACAGTACCATTCAGAAGTGTTACTGGAATATCTCCATATCCCTTGATCTGATAAGAGTGATCATCTCCAAGAAAATATGGGCACCATTATGTGTTTCTTTAAAGTTTATACACCAATTCTTATTACATGTCCTGAATTGAAGCGCCATAATCAACAAACCATGCATCAACATCACCAGTATGACATGCAAAACTCTAATACAACCTCTCTCAAGAGGTTATGGGTTGGCACTATTTCTCTACAAACCCCAATCAGAATGGAGTACAACCCACGGTGCAGGAGAGAACTCAAAGAAGAAGCACAATGGTAATTATGCCCAACGATTCACCACAACAATGCGATTCACCACAGTAATGTGATTCACCATGGAGTCAGACGGATTGGAACAATGTTGCATTGTCTTCTTGCACAGTCCTGTGACAGCGAATGCAGATCCTCTGACAATGCTCTGAGTAGTGGATACAACCCCATGTGAGTGGACCGTATCTGTGGCCTCTTCCACACAAAGAGATAACTTCAACGGTCACCCTCATTTCGACCTCATCACCTATTGCTCCATTGCAATCGTAGTCTGGAATTCATGTTTTGTTTTGAACATTCAATGACGTGGCTCTGGCTCCATGGCCAATCGCCTTGAGGGAACGGCCCTGGATATCAAGCTAACCTGCCCCCTTTTCTTTGCTACTGGTTCAAGGCGTGTTTTTGAAACTACAACCATAGGTTTTTGTGGGCATGCACGAGGGTTCCACTCAGTTTTCCCAATGCGGCCATGGCTTTGTGAGTGTGGCCTTAGATCTCATGTATAAGCTTTGTCATAATACTTGGGTCTCATTGAACCTGTGATGATTAGCTTGGATAGGGTATACTCATTGGAGTTGAAGAGGGTGCGGCCCTGTGTGACTTTTTCCGGAGGTAAGGGTTTCCATTTTACATGAAAATAGTTATTCGATGTATTCATTCCATGGTCTCCTGGCCAGCTCCTTGGGTTTACGACCATGGCTGCCATACACACA
>JASDQU010027334.1:1597-21649 GCA_032191745.1 Picea mariana
CAGGTCATAGTTCTAGAGGGCGTAGTTCCACAGGTCATAGTTCCAGAGGGTATAGTTACAAAGGTCATAGTTCCAGAGGGCCTAGTTCTAGAGGTCATAGTTCCAGAGGGCATAGTTCCAGAGGGTGTAGTTCCATAGGTCATAGTCCTAGAGGGCGTAGTTCCACAGGTATAGTTCCAGAGGTCATAGTTATACAAGTTGTAGTTCCATAGGTCATAGTTCCAGAGGGCATAGTTCCAAAGGGCGTAGTTCCACAGGTCATAGTTCTAGAGTGTGTAGTTCCACATGTCATATTTCCAAAGGGCGTAGTTCCATAGGTCATATTTCTAGAGGGCGTAGTTCCACAGGTCATAGTTCCATAGGTCATAGTTCTACAAGGTGTAGTTCCACAGGTCATATTTCCAGAGGGCGTAGTTCCACAGATCATAGTTCCACAAGTCACAGTTCCACAGTTCCTACATTTCATCTTTGTACAACATATTCAAATTCATTGTAAAAGTGGCTTGAATAATCGATCCAAGTTGACATATTGTTTTTTTCCATGTTTGCATTTGCACTAACATGTCATGAGAGACCATCATTAGCTTGTGCTCACCCGTATACAAATGTATAATTATCAATTAGATTGAGATAAGTGTGTAAATCATTATAGTTGTGAGTAATACATGAAATTGTAGGTCTTGTTAGTGAATCTAAGAAAAAATTAGGGCCTTGGTGGACCCCGATAGCCATTGTAATGGAGATATCATGGGTTACAAATGTTTGACTCTCATATCTCACTCACAACCCTTATTTTTTGGGTATGGATTCTTAACCTTTATTTGTACTTTGATTTGAATCTCAAATTAATGTGATGCTTTTTACAACACATCAATTTAAGCATTTAATTCTTCAGATCATTTTTTGGGTGCATGCATTTCAATGTAATGTTATGATGTTCATTTTTAGATTGCATTGATTTTAGTATCAAAATTAATATGATCCTCTTGTGGTGCATCAATTTAAGAATAAATTTATTAAGTGCATTATTTAGTTGTATTGATTTTAACATAGAGTTATTGTGTCCTTCGTTACGATGCATTGGTTTCAAAATATAGTTATTAACATCTTTCTTTGAATTCATCGATTTATGTAACTCATGATAGAGTTCCTTCTTAAGGTGCATTGAATTCAATGTTTTCTATGTTATACGGTTACGGTTGCATACATCTAGAGTAAAAAATTGAACATGACATAATCATGTCTCTTCATAAATTTGAAATTTAAGAACAAAGAAGAGTAGTGTGACAACAGGGTAAGAGATGCAAAGAGAATGAATTGCATGAACAAATGAAAGAAAGACGAAATCAACATCTTGAACAAGATAGCTTGAAAAGAACAAATCAATCACAACATATGGCTCTAGAACAAAAGGGAGAACAAAGAATCTACAAAATACCAAACCCAAAAATGTGCAAGGGAAAAATTATAGATATTAAACTATGGAATATTTATTGGGAAGGATGTTGGGCATTAGAAAGCCTTACTTGATTGGGTATGTTAAACATGCCCATTAAATTTAGTATCTTCCTAAGAATATCCCCTTAATCCTTTTGGCTTAAAACATTGTTGTAGTATTTAACATATCTACATCAAAAATGAACTTTGCACTTCATATACCAATGATGGACATGACCAATTTACAACGGTTGCATTTGATTAGCTTACAAGATGAGATAATAGTTTTTAAGTTCATTGTTTATGTGCATTGATTTAAGTTTAGAGTTATTATGTTCCTCCTTGTGTTTCATTGGTTTGTGAATACATTTTTTTCTTTCTTCGAATGCATTGATTTCTATAATGTGTGATAATGTTCCATCTTTTGGTGCATTGAATTTACTATTTTCTTCTTTGTTATAAGGTATGCATATGAGTAAAATATTGAATATAATCATGTTTCTTGTAATGTTAAAATTGAATAAAAAAGACAATTGGTGCAAGAACATGTTGAGAGACATAGAGAGAGTGATCAAATGAACAAATAGAAGTACAAAGAAAAAATGATAGCAAATGACATAGCTTGCAAAGAGCGAGTGGTAACACATGACACAAACAAGACAAAATACCAAACTTAAAAAAGTGGAGTGACACAATCATAGATATAGAAATATGGACGATTTATTGGGAGAGACTTTGGGTGATAGAAATTTTTACTTTATTGGAGTTGCTAAACACACCCATGAAATTGAGTCTCTTCCTAAGAATATCCCCTTCATTCTTTTGGCCCCAACTTTTGTTATGACATTCAACATATGTATAGCAACAATGAACTTTACACTTCATATACTAGTGAGGGAGATGACCAATTTACAATGATCACATTTGATTAGATTATGAGAGGAGATGAGACATGTCAAATATGTTGTTATCATTGAGATGAATTTAATTCGAAAAATGTGGATAACACAAATTGATGATCAACTTTGTCAAGTTTTTCTTGAAAATTCATCTATTACTTTTAGAGGGGGATCAATTATATTGGTGGGCGATTTCGATTTTATTTATTTATTAAGAATATAGCTTTGGAAACAGTGAGTGTGATTGTAACAAACCTAGATCCATCTTAACCCCATATCTATCAAGAGGGATCAAATCTCTTGAGATGCAAACTTCTCTTCAAGTTCTTACACTCTTTAAAAAATTATATGTCAAAAAAAATGTTTTTTTTCATATTTAACAAATGTAAGATAAAAACACATTTTATTTAATTTACCCATTTAATATAACTAAATCCAATAAAATAATAGAACTTAGATTATAATTCTTCTTACCACTATTTATCACTATGATCTTGTAATGGATATTGTGAATGTTATAAAAGTTAGTAATTTGTGATTTAATTATTTGTTGTCATTTAAGATTTATTGTATTCTTTAAAATTAGTTATTTATTATTTGTAGTCCATTAGTATGAATTATAAAAAAAATTGTGTAGTTATATTTGTTAAATTCAAATTTATTTGTGATTTAGTTATTTGTTGTCATTTAAGATTTATTTTACTCTTTAAAATTAGTCATTTATTATATGTTGTCATTTATTAATTAGTATGAATTAAAAAAAAAAAAAAAAAACTATGTAACTATATTTGTTAAATTCAAATATATTAATTTGATTTTGGTATAAATTTTACATTTATATTGAGTATATACTTTTAAATTTATAATATTTTTTTAATTAAAATAATATAAATTATATTTTTAAATATTTAAAATTTATAATATTTTTTTAATTAAAATAATATAAATTATATTTTTAAATATATATATTAATTAATTAAAATTAGTATGGATTTTAATTATTTATACTAAACATTGTGATTGATATTTAAATTTTATAATGATATTTATTTTTGTGTTCATTTGTATTTTAATATATTAAGTAATGTATTTTTTTTGTTTTTGTGTGTATTATTTATATTTATATTTTATGTGTATTATTGGATTTAAATAACATGATCGTATATACTATTGAACACTATTAAATTTTATATTTATTATATAGATATGTTTTTCTTATTTTAAAATATTGGATTTTAATATTGTATTGTATAGTTTAGTTTATTTACTTGAATACAAGTTTATTATATAATTAAAAATATATATTATTACAGTAATACATTAATTTATATTTAAAAATATAAATTATATTTTTAAATATGTATTTTTTTTTAAGAATGTTTAATAATTGAACACTATTAAATTTTATATTTATTATATAGATATGTTTTTTCTTATTTTAAGATATTGAATTTTAATATTGTATTGTATAGTTTAGTTTATTTACTTGAATACAAATTTACTATATTATTAAAAAAGTATATTATTACATTAATACATTAATTTATATTTAAAAATATAAATTATATTTTTAAATATGTATATTTTTAGGAATGTTTAATATTTAAACACTATTAAATTTTATATTTATTATATAAATATGTTTTTATTTTTATTTTAAGATATTGGATTTTAATATTTTATTGTATAGTTTAGTTTATTTACTTGAATACAAGTTTACTATATAATTAAAAAGGTATATTATTACATTAATACATTAATTTATATTTAAAAATATAAATTATATTTTTAAATATGTATATTAATTAATTAAGATTGGTATGGATTTTAATTATTTATACTAAACATTGTGATTGATATTTAAATTTTATAATAATATTTATTTTTGTGTTCATTTGTATTTTAATATATTAAGTAATGTATTTTTTTTGTTTTTATGTGTATTATTTATATTTATATTTTATGTGTATTATTGGATTTAAATAACATGATTGTATATACTATTGAACTTATTAAATTTTATATTTATTATATAGATATGTTTTTTCTTATTTTAAAATATTGGATTTTAATATTGTATTGTATAGTTTAGTTTATTTACTTGAATACAAGTTTATTATATAATTAAAAAAGTATATTATTACATTAATACATTAATTTATATTTAAAAATATAAATTATATTTTTAAATATGTATTTTTTTTTTAAGAATGTTTAATAATTCAATACTATTAAATTTTATATTTATTATATAGATATGTTTTTTCTTATTTTTAAGATATTAGATTTTAATATTGTATTGTATAGTTTAGTTTATTTACTTGAATACAAGTTTACTATATAATTAAAAAACGTATATTATTACATTAATATACTAATTTATATTTAAAAATATAAATTATATTTTTAAATATGTATATTAATTAATTAAGATTGGTATGATTTATATTTTTAAATATGTATATTAATTAATTAAGATTGGTATGGATTTTAATTATTTATACTAAATATTGTGATTGATATTTAAATTTTATAGTGATATTTATTTTTGTGTTCATTTATATTTTAATATATTAAGTAATGTATTTTTTTGCGTGTGTATTATTTATATTTATATATTTTTTTTCGTGTATTATTGGATTTAAATAACATGATTGTATATACTTGAATTTTTTTTGGAATCAATTAAAAAATTGGTTGTGATTTAATTGAATTTAAACCACATTATTATATGTATTTTTAAATTTTTTTTAGAAATGTTTAATAATTAAACACTGTTAAATTTTATATTTATTATATAGATATGTTTTTTTGTTATTTTAAGATATTAGATTTTAATATTGTATTGTATAGCTTAGTTTATTTACTTGAATACAAGTTTACTATAATTAAAAAAATATATATTATTACATTAATACATTAATTTATATTTAAAAATATAAATTATATTTTTAAATATGTATATTTTTAGAAATGTTTAATAATTGAACACTATTAAATTTTATATTTATTATATAGATATGTTTTTTCTTATTTTAAAATATTAGATTTTAATATTGTATTGAATAGTTTAGTTTATTTACTTAAATACAAGTTTACTATATAATTAAGGTATATTATTACATTAATATATTAATTTATATTTAAAAATATAAATTATATTTTTAAATATGTATATTAATTAATTAAGATTGGTATGGATTTTCATTATTTATACTAAACATTGTGATTGATATTTAAATTTTATAATGATATTTATTTTTGTGTTCATTTGTATTTTAATATATTAAGTAATGTATTTTTTTTTGTTTTTGTGTGTGTATTATTTATATTTATATTTTATGTGTATTATTAGATTTAAATAACATGATTGTATATACTATTGAACACTATTAAATTTTATATTTATTATATAGATATGTTTTTTCTTATTTTAAAATATTGGATTTTAATATTGTATTGTATGGTTTAGTTTATTTACTTGAATACAAATTTATTATATAATTAAAAAAGTATATTATTACATTAATACATTAATTTATATTTAAAAATATAAATTATATTTTTAAATATGTATTTTTTTAAAAATGTTTAATAATTGAACACTATTAAATTTTATATTTATTATATAGATATATATATTTTTTATTTTAAGATATTGGATTTTAATATTGTATTGTATAGTTTAGTTTATTTACTTGAATACAAGTTTACTATATAATTAAAAAAATATATTATTACATTAATACATTAATTTATATTTAAAAATATAAATTATATTTTTAAATATGTATATTAATTAATTAAGATTGGTATGGATTTTAATTATTTATACTAAACATTGTGATTGATATTTAAATTTTATAGTAATATTTATTTTTGTGTTCATTTGTATTTTAATATATTATGTAATGTATTTTTTTTGTGTGTGTATTATTTATATTTATATTTTATGTGTATTATTGGATTTAAATAACATGATTGTATATACTTGAATTTTTTTAGAATCAATTAAAAAATTGGTTGTGATTCAATTGAATTTAAACCATATTATTATATGTATTTTTAGAGTTTTTTTTTGAAATGTTTAATAATTGAACACTATTAAATTTTATATTTATTATATAGATATGTTTTTTCTTATTTTAAGATATTGAATTTTAATATTGTATTGTATAGTTTAGTTTATTTACTTGAATATAAGTTTACTATATAATTAAAAAATATATATTATTACATTAATACCTGTCATAAATATATCATGATTTATATTTTACTAAACAAAATTTGATTAAAAAAAAAATTATTTTTGATGATCAAAATGTATGAACAAAGCATCATTTAAATAAAAAGTAAGTATATAGATAATCCTATTTAAGAAATAATAAAAATATCAATAACTTGTTGTTACATTTTAATATAAAAAATATAACTTTAGTATTAAAAGGAAAAATAGTTATTATTTCATATATCTTTTAATTAAACAATAAAAATAAAAATATAATTATTACATTTTAATAAATTAAAAAAACTTTAATAAGAAAACTAAAAATTCATTTTTATTTCATTTATTCTATATATGCTTTAATAAAGAGTTGGCTAAAACCCAGTCGTTTGAAAACAGCGAGCGACCACTCTGGCTATTACATCATCTCGGCTTAGTTTTAACCAAAAGGGAAGATATGCGGGCTGTAAAGGGCTGAATAAACCCTTTCATATTTTGCCTTGGGATGTAGTTAAGTTTGCTTTAAATAAAGTGTGCTAAAAATGTATAAAACTTGTACTTTATACAAATATTATTTCAACTATGCCATTGAAATTATATTTGCTTGTGTTTTTTTCCACAAGAAAATTACTCATTATATTTATATAATGTTTGGTAAAAGATAAAAATAATACAAGATCGCTTTCCTACAATTTAAGTAATACTATCGACTTTGGATTTCTAGTAAGGTAATATATTAGACAGATAATATTAAGCACAGTCAGTACAAAATTTTAACTACTAAATTGCTTCCATTTGATACTGTGAGTTGTTACAAGAGTGTTTTATACAAAAATATTGAATAGAAATCCATCATTAATGGGAAATTCAAAATCTACACAAAACATGAGTGCTAGTTACTTCTCTGTGGACCTAATAAAGTTTGAGAAATAGTGCAGGTCCCTCATGACCATCTATCCACTTTTGGTATTTTATTTTCCCCTCCTGCTCCTCTAGAGATCTCTTGGATAGAAAGTCAACCTTTGTATTTGATTCTCAGAAAATGTGAGTTTAGGAGATCAATGTAAAGACATTGTTGAGCTCTTTGATTCTGTCTTTCCAACATTCCAGGGAATTTACTTGTAGTTTGCCTTTGTTGTTTAGCCAATCAATTATAATTCTTGAGTCTTGCAAAACTTGCAAATCCATAATGTTAAGCCTTGTTTCCAAGGTGAGTGTAGCCCAGACTCCAAGAAGTTATGCTCTTGTATTGGTTCCTGCACCACAATTGAAGGACCACTTATATATAGTGTGTTCATTGGTCCTTATCAGACCTCCTGCTCCACTTTGTTGTCCATTGTTTTGGGCTGCACCGTCAAACCAACATGTAGTCCTCCCATTTTGTATTATAGGCTTTATAGATCTTTGTTTTGGCTCTTTTTGCATCTTGGCACATTCCAGTCCCCCAAGAATCTTGTAACAAACAGTGTTGGCGGATGGACTCCCATGCTTAAAGATTGTCTTATTATGTTCTAACCAAATATGCCAGCTGACTAGGAAAGGAAGATGTGGATACTTTGTCTCCTTCTTTGTCCAGTATTCAAAGCAATTGCTCAAGGAGTTCCCCTCCCATTTTGTCTTTAGATTTAACTCTTTTACGATTATGCTCCAAATCTGTTGGGTGAATACACATTTTACTAATAGATGTGTTACTGTTTCAGAGTTCTTTTGACAAAAGTGACAAATGTTCGATCCTTCCCATCCTCGATATTGTATGTTTTCCCAAGTGAGTATTTTGTTTACCGTTCCTAGACAAATAAAGAGCTTGATTTTTTGTGCAATATTCCATTTCCAAATGTTCTTCCTCCATCCAGTGCAATTTTGATTCTAGATTTTTGTTGCTAAGGCCTTGTATATGTTTTTTACTGTAATTACCCCTAACTTATCTCCCCCAATCCATTGCATCTCATCAACATGGTCTTGTAGTTGGATCCCCACCCCAAGTAGTGCCCTGCAATATCAATCCCATTTTGCTGCCAAGTTCCCCGTGAGGCCAAGCTCTGTACTACTCTTCCACTAAGTGAACAAGGTCACTAGATGTGGTGTTCCCTTGGCCTGAAAGAGATAATGTATATTTTGTTGTGTTAGCGAAGCAAGGAGTTCTTGAGAAAAAAAATGCGGAAGTCCCAATCCCAGAATTGAGTTCTGACCAATGTGGACCGAGTGAACATAACCTGGCTTCCATCACAAACAACGTTGGATAATATGCAGTGATTTTAGAAGATTTTTCCATATCTGAGATGCATTGGTCGAACTATTGTTTGCTAGCCTGAGCCAGGTCGCTACCAAGAAATGTGGGAGGTATTTGCCCAGTATGACACGACACCAAATTCCATCGTTATCCAACACCCGCCAAAGTGTATTTGTCGCTAACACTTTGCTAAATAAGAAGATGTTCCTCAATCCCCAACCTCCTAAATTCTTCGGTATTGCAATGGAATCCCAATTGCTAAGATGTAAATGTTTTTTATCATTGCTTCTTGACCAAAAAAATGAATAGATTAGATGTCCGATATTGTTGAAGACAATTATTAGGATGACAACCAACACCATCCAATATACTGCTTAGTTCTCTAATACAAATTTTATCAGGACAAAGCTCCCCCCGAGCGAAAGCCATTTGTTACACTAGAGCCCGATTCTTTTTCCAAATTTTGTAAGTAACCACGTTGTGCATACGATCCCTTACGTTCAATATGTTTACTATATATGTTGCCAACAAATGGTGGGTTGAAGTCATAGACTTAGATTTGTTGTTGACTCCGTAATAAATGTCCTTTAAGCACACGATTTTGGTTGTTACTCATCTACAATGAGTTACTTAAGTTTGGTTTTTATTTGTTCGTTTGGAGATTGTTACTCTTCATTGCACATTTGAAAAGATATTGATTAATAGGTTATCATTTTATTTCATTTTCAAAGTGGAAATTGTTTCAGGTTAAATCTATTTATGTTTATTCACCCTTCTTCATTTAGAGCATTTCTTCATGTAGAGCATTTATGGTTGAAAGTAGAAATAGTTTGATGTTAAATATGTTTATGATAAAAGTGGAAATTGTTTCATGTTAAATCTATTTATGTCTATTCACCCTTCTTAATTTATTTAGAGCATTTATTGTTGAAAGTTGAAATAGTTTGATGTTAAATATGTTTATGGCTAATTCGTCCTTCTCCATTGAAGGTGCATGTGGTCCCATCGATGCTCATAGCAATTTATTTGTCACTTTGAAATCGTTGGTCTTAAACAAGAGAAAATTCCTTTGTGCGATCAAAGGAATTTTTAGTGTCATGAGATATATGTGTTTTCATGATGTACTATGGTGGATATCACCTTGTGTCATGAGATATATGTGTTTTCATGATGTACTATGGTGGATATCACCTTGATATTACATGAAAGAGTTTCATTTTAGTTGGTGTTGTTTAATGTTGATTTATAATTATTTAAATGTTTCTTAATTTATAAAGAGTTTTTTTTAGTATAGGAAAATTAATTAGGTGTAAGATATTAGTGTGTCTATATTTTGGCTTACATGCATGTGAAAATTATTTTGATTAGTTAGAGATTGTTGTTATGAATGAGTATTGATATAGGATTTGTGCTCACAACATTACTATAACATGGGATTGTAGCATCATCACCCAATGCATTTTTAATAAAAAATCAAGTTTTCGCAACTCAAAACACAATGCCACAAGGTGTGTTGTGATTTGTGTCAACTTTGTGTTATTACCATGTCATTTTTTCAACGTTCTTTCTATGTGGTATCATGTTAGTGATGGAAAATGTGATGCAATTTTTTTTTCATATATTGATTTAGCATCATCGTACATCACTTATTATAGCAAAACACCTAAAAAGTCTCTTTTGCATCACTTTTGCATCAAAATCAAGTGAGATATATCACATAAGCATAACACTGCATCAATATTTCTATGGGGCATCATTATTACATTGTACTAGTGTCATGCTTGGGTCATGTTAGAGCCAAAATATGAATTCTTTTCGTCATGGTTGCATCGTGTTTACATCCTATTGGCATTGAGTTGACATCATCTTGTGTTGAGTTTGTATTGTGGTCGCATCAAGTTTGCATTGCCTTGCATAAAGTTTGAGTCATGTTTACATTGAGTTTGTGTCATCTTGCTTTGAGTCATCATTGTCTTTCGTTGTGTTTCCATCATGGTTGCTTGAGTAAGTATTGTATTGCATCATGTTATTTAATTATTATTATAAACATTATTATTATTGATTATTTAATTGTTACCAATTATTTAATTATTGTTAATTATTTAATTTTTTTGTTAATTATTATTCTTATAATATTTAAATATTGATGAGATTGATGATTAGTGTAAGTCTATTTTACAACATACTAGTCATGACAGAAAAAATCATGTATATATAAATGCAATACTGCACTGACATTTAGTGAATGAGAGCAAAAAAACATGTATCCACAAACACAATTATGAATTTTTTCTTCACCAACATTCAATGAATTTCACACCATGGAGAGAAAATTGGCAACGATGATGATTAAGTTAACTAGGCATTCCTCAGAAGATTTAGCAATGTCTGTTGTTTTCTCTTAATATCTCTCTCAATAGAATAATTCTAGACAAGAAACAAGTGTTATGAAATATTGATACCCTAAATGGCCTCCTTTAACAATGCCTCTTATGCAGTACAGGTGACAAACATGGCATCATCAAAATAATATGTGACCCTACTAGAGACCTGGAGGATGGTTTTGACTAACACAAGGATAGTTAGAGCATGGTTTCCTTCCTTAAGGAATTGTCCTTGCATGATTAATGGTAGTCGTAAGTTGTCTAATAATCCCTATGAATCACTCACACTCCTTTGATTTTGATACAAATTTGAATAAGATATCATATTTTTTGAAAGACATAGCTTTCCAAGATGAGGCAAGTGCCCCAAGCAAAGATTGGGAAGAGACAACTTGTTAAATAATTAGTTATTATTATCACTAGGAAGGGTCGACTTCCTAAACAATTTGTTTCACATAAATAAAAAAGATTACATTAACTTTGTTTTATAAAAAAAAAATTATTGTTCACGTTAAAATTTAAGAGAAGGAGAAAAATGGAGATGTACAAAAGTATAAAGTAGAAGGTTCAAATACAGAAACATAAATTCATGCATTACATATTTTCACTGATAGTGTAGTTTAGGTTATTGGGGGGTGTTGGAAAGATGGAATTTCTACATACTCATTTGTCTTCAATTTTGACCTAAAATACGAGGCAAAATAAAAATTTGGCGATGTGATGTTCCTCTTGGATGTAATTTTTAAACATGAAAAAATTCATAAGATGATATCACAAAAAGAGAAAAGAAAATATATCTAAACACATATTACAAATATCTAATTATTTCATCTTGGACATGCTTCTTTTACTCAACAAGAGAATAATCTGAAAATCCTATTAAAAATTGATTTGACTATAATGGTAGGTGATTCTCAAGTATAGCCCGGAGGTTTAGCTCAATTGGTCGTGAATTGGTCTAGAGAAAAACACGAGTTTAACATGTGTGTTATTGTTCTTCACGGGTTCAACTCTCTTGATCCCCCCAGGGCGAGGCCCCATAATCAGGGCCAACGATTTACCTTGCTTACCATCCATGGATCATGGGAAAGTATTTAGAGGGTTTTCCACAAGTACATTTCCTTGGGAAAAAAAGTGATTCTCAAGTATAATTTAGGGAAATTACGGGTCTATAGTGGGAGAGGAAGAGAAAAGGAATAGAGGCAATGAGGGATAAGAGAAAGAGGAAAAGGAAAATGGGGAGGAGGGAGAGTGTTGGAGATAAATTCACCTATGGATAAGAAAATCCCCTCATTGGAAAAGAGTGATCCAACAATAGACCGGAGGCTATACAATGTACCTCTTTCTCCTAAGACTAATCATGCCATTTCATAAGAAAATGAGAGATGGAAGGATGAACATACCTTAAACCTAATGGTTTTCCAATGTATCCAATGATCCTCACTAGATACTTCTCCAATGATGTCATTTCACCATATTACCTACATAATCATCATACAAGAAAAACCTTCCTCATACCTTCATAAGATAACAAATGAAATCTTGCATGAATTAAGTCCTAATCTAGTAAGTCGAGATTACTTACTATCAACAAAATCACATGCAAGATACACAACAGATTCATGAACAAATAATTTTTTTTCAGGGGCAGAATGTAGATCTATATTTATAGAATGGAAATTACAACAAATATGATTTACCTTGAGATTTGTTGTTGTACTCCTAGCTCCAAGACCTAAAATACTTCTCCTTATCCACAAGATCACCTCTATTGAAAAAGCATAATCTAGAACCATATCATATTAAGACAACCAATATGGATCTCACCTAGGCCCTAATCACACTAGTGTTGATGCCTAACACTCAACAATTGCAGGAAACTAATTTTCCAGAATTCACATTCCACTAGCATAAAGATGTTTCAATGCAAACTCTCTAATTTTGTCAATTATCCTCTTCCATTAGCTTTGGATCTTTCTTATAGATTCTTGAGGAGATAAGAATATAATTCATGGCATGTGAGTTGTGTGGATACAAGTCCTGCACAAGTTCCATGCACAATTATGAGCTTATGACAACCCGTTGCTCATCGATCTACTTGTAAATTTCCAATTCTAGAAGGTCTAAGGGATGGCCAATGGTTTTGTTTATGAAACCTGGGACTAACCACACTTGATCTATAAGAAAGGTGCAATTGCATTCTCTTTTACTAGGAAGAAGCGCAACCAAGGATTTTTATAGATTTTTATGAGCAATTTCCTTGGTTAAAGTGTAATTTAGCTTCATTACATCTCATAGAACCTTTACTTGGCATATGGTTGAAAATAGAAGTACAAAGATCTCCCCTAATGTATGAGGCTAGAAGAGGAGTTGATGGTCAAAATTCATTACAAAAGTAGAAGGTGACGAGCATAATAAGGAGGATTTCTTCGTAATGAGGAACCAAGAAGTACCTGCAAGCAAAAATCAACCAATCAAATACAAATCATCCCCAAGGAACAAACCCTAATGTACATAGTACAATATAACGAGTGTGAATAAAGGATCTAGCGTTGAACATTCATAAAATCGATCAATCAGAGGTCAATGATGTTAACTCACTATTGATTGCGAGGAAACTCGCCACTAATGTCTACAAGTCCCAAGGTACTATCTAGTTTCAATATCCACTTCCTAGATAATGATATGGTGTCGATAGGAAGAAATCCATCAAAGGAGGGCCTTAATGTATCACACATCAATCAACATGAAACAATCACATAGATATTTGTGTAGAATGGTTGACTTAGGCTCAACTTCTCTTGAACATATAGCATGAGTACACAATAATGACTTGGGAAACACTAACTTGAAGGGACCATTAACATAGTGAAACGATGCAGAAGGCATTGAAGCACTCTCTATAGTGACTGAAAGAATAATCGTTCGAAGGAGTAGATAACTCGCAATCATGGTACAATTCCTAAGGAAATCTAAATTGCAATTGTCATATAATTATGGAAATAGGTGCCATGTTAAAGGGAAACAATAATTGATGGTTGCCACTAAAAATGAATAAATATCAAAATTATTTCCCTCCTCTTTTTTTTGATGTTTGTTCGAGTCTTTTTCATGTTTTTATCAGTGTTTAAAAGAAATAAAAGTGTGCCACATTGGAGAAATCAATTGTCCCAATTGCATGCAACTACATTCCAAGCACATGGAAAAAACCTATGCAAAGAAAATACAAAAAAGGTGATGGACAAGTGATGTCCACTCATTGCTATTTTCTCCATGGATATGCAATTGCAAAACGAAGGCAAACATATGAAAATTGTGGAATGTCAATAGCTGTTGCAATGAAAATAAGCATGATCAAATGAATGACAATGCATCATTATGCACAAATATGAAAGTGGAAATAAGAAAATGCAACCATAAAGCAACAAAAATAACGAGAAACCCTTCATAACATGGCCAAAAAAATATTAAGAGAGAAGAATGAGGTCTCAACTTTTCAGTCATGGCATGGCTAAATACAAGTTCCTGGTCCTACCAATAAATGTAGCATGGGAACCAAACAAAAAGTTAGGGATGTGTTGACACTTGAATCTGTTAGGATCGAAACGACGACCTCACGAGGATATGAATCCTCTTGCATTTTTATAGAGGTGGTACTCCTCTTTGGCTTATGATATGCATAATTACTCCTAGACCAAGAAATAATATCGGACCTTAAAATGGTCCAATCTTTTATGCTCAAAGAAAGATTAAAATGATGAAAAATAAAATATTTATAAAAAGAGAATTTATGAGAAAGGACCAGGAATCTCACACATCACACATTTGCATAAAATAAATAAAATTTCTTCACATCCATCATAATGAAAATAAAGATTTTTGATCACATAAAAAATAAAAGAAGATGGTTCAGACGCATAAGAGAACTTTTATAGAGTAAATACTTGTATATCTCAAAAGAAGATTATGATGGATCAATTTCAAATACTTTATACTCAGAACTCAGAGTTATAAAATACAATCAAAACTAATCCTAAATTAGTTCTCTTGGGATTTCTCAAAAATAATAAAGTCTTTTACAATGCTTTGAAATTTAAAGGTGTTTTTCCAAAGGACTGAGATTAGGGCTCCCATTGTGGGACTTACTATGATGGACTTACTATGATGGTATCTCTCTCTTTTCATTTTCTTGCTGCCGCTTCCTTTATACTCTTGTTGGTTGCAGTTTAGTTACCGGTCATAACTACCTCACATGGAATTTCAGAAATCTTGGCAATTGGATTATTTAACCATTCTTGGATAAAGTCCCTCAATGGATCAATGATTTTTTTTTTTAAGTAAAAGGCGAGACCTATTATATTATAACTTCAAAAAAGGAATACACATGAAACGCAGGTGCCAGCTGCCCTGCCTATGCAGGAAACCAAGATAGCTGGCCTGCCCACAGTAGCATGCAGAATCAAAGAGTTCATTGCACCACCCTTCCCGAAGGAAACCAGGGTATACATCCATAATCAACAATAGTTTAGTGAGGTCTGTTCTAATGCTAACCATGCTAACAACTAAAGAGCTACAACTCTGGTAAACTACGACAGAAAAAGAGTTGAAAATCATGCGAGACAGAAGAACCTATTCCCCGAAGTCCTCGTAAGCGTCCGTCACTTTTCCACCACTGGCTGGGATGACATAAGGCTGAGCACAGGTTGGACATTGTCGCCGAGGAGTGGCACTAGAATAGGCCGCATAGAGCATGTCCAAGCGTTGGCTAACGTAGACTGCTCTGAAAATTTGATCATCCACCAGGCTTCGAACCTCAAAAATCAGCTGCAGATGCTCCGGGTGCAGGAGTGGTGGTGAGGGCGGTGTCTTCGGCTTGGCATCCGTTTCCCGACATCCCAGCTGCTCCCTGTTCAGCTGCGAGTCTATGGTGTCTTCCGGTGGCTCCTCCTCTACCAAACAAGTGGTGAGCTCTTCGTTAGGAGCTTCGCAGGGACCTGAAATGTCTCCTGAGTAGGGCGGTGCCTCTACTTCTTCAATACATGTCGGGGGGTTCCAATTATCTGGAACAATAAACATCCCGCTCTCTGAAAAGTCCGGTGGGAGCTCCATGTTCAGGACTTCTTCGACAAAGGTTCTGGGGGGCGAGCTCGTAGCCATGGTCACCCGACGTCACCTTTTCTTGGCCATGATCACAACACGTTCAAATCTCCTATGTCGCTTCCTCCTGGAGTCGGTCGCATACCAGCCGGCTCCCCTACGAGGCCTCCCCCTCGCCCGCGGCATAGCAAGAGCAAGGATCAATGCCAGGGCGCCGAGAACACTGCTGCTACCCCTCTGCTCGGCAAGCTTCAAACGCACACCAAGACTTCTGGTAAGGCGGGCGAAGGCATAAATTATGGTTGCTACCATTAAAGTCGAGAGCTTAATGCTCTGGTTGGCTGGCCTGTACTCACTCGTGAGAGGGCCCATCGATAAACGAAGGCCGTCGGAGGTAGGGACCTTCATAAATAACTAAGTGTGTGGTGAGAGCCATTATAAATGGCCTCTCCCTGCTCGCCTCCACGTGCCTCACCCTTACCGCGTGTCACCCCATCCGGGGCTCAATGGATCAATGATTACTTCTTTCTTTATATTAACATTAAACAATTCCTTTTCAATTTCCCTAAGATCAATAGATAAAATTTGTAATGTATTTTCAATGTCTTCATTTTTATTTGTGTACCCGAATAGGCAGTTGTCAATGTCATAATGTGTAAAATCTATCATATTATCAAACTTTTCAACCGATATCCTTTTTAATTCTTCAATTTTTTCTTCAAAATATTGCCGAGTCATGAACATAAAATTTGAAATATACTTAGGGTCCGTGACTTCAATGATAGTTCCAACGATATCCAAATCAAGGATTTTTAAATAGGCTTCATTTTCCCTTCTTGATAAGTCAACCATTTGAGTTATCAGACCTTTCAACACATTAATCCTTTCCATCCAACATGACTTCAATTGTTTGATCTGGCTCGGAGAAGGAATATTTTCTTACTTTCTTGTCTTCGCTGTCATTGCCAAAACTCTAGTTGTAAACATTGAAACTCCATCAATGTAGAACCCTTCATCATTTTTCAAGTTTGAATTTAAATATTCCTTGGTATTTTGAATTTTTAAACCAAGAGAAGCAAAGATATTGGCCATATCCCACAATTATATAGTTAATGGCATTCTTTTCTTAATATTTTGTTCAACAAAATGTCGAGTGGCCATGATTAAACTGAAATTTCCTTTCACCCTTGAACTTGATTCTGGGTTTTCTTGAAGACCCTTTCCAGGATGAATCATGGAAACGAGAGAAACCATAATAGGTGGAGGCATGAGGGTTTCCTCCAATTCTTTAATTCTTTCTTTTAATTGGGCATTCTCTTCTTCCATGTGTGCAATTGAAACATCAAGTGTGTCTCCTATAACTCTATGAATGAATGATAATTTTGAAGGTAACATATCATGTGTGGCAATGGTAGATCGTAGCTTCCCACTCTTACTCTTTGTAGTTCTTTCGAAAACTAATTTCTTATATTCCTTATCAAAATATGCATTTTTTACAACAAATGTTTCCTCATCAGAAAATGTCTCGTCTTGGATCATGAGGGAAGAGAAAGGTTGTATATTTTCTCAAGCTAATACTTCTACATCTAGGAAAGTAATGTTTTCAATATCTACATATTAATGCATGTTATCTAATAAAAAATCTTCTTCCTAAGAAATGTGTATTTCATCCCCTTCCTGTTGTGAATTAGTTCTTTTTATTTTGACCTTTATCTTATGGGGATTTTCTAGGTTCCCTTTAGGAGGGTTTCTCTCTTCATCATCTCTTGAATTATTGCTTTGTATTTTTCTCGTGTGGGATTCTCTTGGCTAAGGATTTACCTTTGGCAAGGAACTTCTCCTAGAGATATCCGATGATTGAAAATTTTTATCATTCGAGGGTTTACCTCTTTCTTTATGATGCTTTGTAGTGCTTATGGAAATTTCTATTGTCTTCAGAATTTTTTTCGGCTTCTTGATCACTAGGATGGTGACTGCCATTTTCTTCTTCTTTACTAATGGATGATTTTAAAAGTGTAGGTCTGAGCCCAAGTAAAATAAAATGATTATTAAAAAGGTGATTCGATTCGAAACCCTTTATTCAGAATTCTCAAAATAAGCAACATATTCATCAATTTTGAAAATTCCTCGGAGAATAATTTCACCAAATTTCCATGGGAGAGGTATGAATTGATTTTTCCTTTTCTTAGACAAAGTATGGAACCAGAATTTATATTGCCGGGCTATTTCAATGACAAACAATTTATCAGATATATAATAGGGAAGGAAGATAGGTTTTTCAGTAGAGCAAAAAACCCCGATGACATTATAATCTTCCATTTTTTTCCAGAATTCCTCTTCCCTTCAGAAAAGTTGCATCTTCTAACGATAACTGCAAAGTGTCTTCCCCAAATAAAAATTTCTTGAATTTAGATACAAAATCTGAATACACCTCATAAAAATGATGGACGACTCTCTGCCTCCATAAATATTGGTACCATATAGTCACAGGGTCCACCTTTATTTTAATTCTTCGGTAATTGTTTAGGCCCTCAAAAGTATGACAATATGTAATGGAAAATATCAAATAAGATGACATGCAAAACCTTTTATTATACTTGAAATTAGTGAGTTGTGCAGTGATTTCATTTGAGATTATCTTCGCTCAATCGAAGATAGCATTTTCATGAACAACGAAATGCAATATGTACAATGCGATTAGAGGAATTGTTTTTGTAGAATCCTGGACAACAATTCGAGTCAATAACTAGGCAATTTCCTTATAGGGATTCTTTAAAGACCTTACTTGAATTATTGATATGTCTTCGGGCATTGTCAAAGGGTCATGCAAATATTCTTGAAGAAGCTCTAATTTGTTGTTCTTTATTTTCAGGAAGTTTCTTGCGTCCTCCCCTTTATAGACCAGGTTCGGCTTTGGTAATTTCAACATTTCTCTAAATATTGAAGGTGTCAATGAGATAGGAGAACTATTCTGCAATGCAATGACTCTTCTATTTTAAATGAGCTTATCGATGCACCAGGTGATGATGTCCTTGCACTCAAAGAATTATGGAACACATCCCACGAGGACTATTCCTGAGGTCCATAGTTTATTGTTTTCTCTATCCAACAATTTTGAGTAATACTAGTAGGAGCGGGGCCAATGATAATTCTTATCTTCCCTAGCAAAGAGGTTCAGAGTATCCCCACAAAACGATTGTTTTCTCATGGTTGTTTCAACGAAGCTCGCCAATTTTTTCTTGAACTATTATTTTGCACAGTAAAATGAACTTGAGTTGGATTTCTTTTATGGAAACATTAACTCAAAATAACTATTAGTAGCCTTGGTAACAACATCATTAATTAACGTCCACTTCAACAATAAATTTGGTAGTTGGGGTCCATAGGGATGACAATAAATGTGAAATCGAAGAAAGTGAAGGGGCAGGTAAAGGCATAGCATCAAGGTTGGTGACTAGTATGAAAAGGCAGATATGCAAGTCTGAAGGTCCGTAAATTCGAAAGTCCGAGTGTATGGAACAACTAAGTATCGAGAAGTATCGGGCGAACAATGGAGAGAGTGGAAGTGCATCATGTAGGTCCACAGGTGAGAAGGTCTGAAATTATGAAACACAAAATCATTCTAAGTGTTGGGTGGACTTATATACCGGTGAACAAATGATAATGCAAGTGCAAGAGTCTACGAGTCCGAAGGTCCACAAACGTGAAAATTGACTAAGTATAGTAGTTCCAAGAAGGGGGAAAAGAAGGGATAAATAGAAAATGGCAAAAGAGAAAATA